>JAJPUD010004505.1:3794-46006 GCA_023553655.1 Myrmecobius fasciatus
TTTTTTTTTTTTTTTTTTTTTTTTTTTTTTTTTGCTGAGGCAGTTGGGGTTAAGTGACTTGCCCAGGATCACACAGCCAGAAAGTGTTAAGTGTCTGAGGCCAATGCTGAACTCAGGTCTTTGTGACTTCAGGGCTCATGCTCTATCTACTGCACCAATTCACTGCCCCTTCTTTACTTGTTTCTTTTGAAAAAGCATAGTATTCTATAACTGTATTTCAATAACTAATTTGGTTATCAAGTCATAGTGATATATGCATTGAGCAAAATGTGTCTTCTTGTATTTCTAGTTCATCTAACATATTGGCCTTTTTTTGTTTGTTTTAGTGTTTAGATATCTGAGGCACTAGATTTTTCAACTACTATTTTTCCTACATTGAAGCTATTCTTATCATTACCTAATTTGGTGAATGTGCCATTTTCCTTTTTTTAATCTATTGTTGTATGTTTGTTTTTTATTTCAACAGCATAATTCCAGGCAAATATTTCATTATGAGAAAATGGTTTTTGGACTTTTTCCATCCCTGAATAGAAACTTGTCATTCTTGCCAATGTAAAAAAAAGGAGAATTATGTTTGGAAGAAACATGATCAACTTGCCACATTATTTTCTGTAAGAGCAAGGATAACAAAGAAATGAGGAAGGCTAGAAGAATATTGTAAGTCATTTACATGAAATGACATTTATAATTTTGTCATAGCAAAGTAATTGTTATCTATCCTAAAGTATAGATAGGTTTACAAAATAGGAAAAAAAAGGTAAAAGTGGTTGAGAAATGTATTTCAAATTTACAAATTATTAATTGAATATATAAATTTCCACCAAAGGGGGTTATGGTATAAAAGAAGAAAAGGATATTATAAATAAAGTAAAGAACAAAAAGGTACTGGGAAGCAAAGAAGGATTTTGATCTTTTGTCAGTTGGTCAAGAACTAGAAGAATGTGGCCTATTAGGAGAAATAGAAGAAGGATCAGTGAACGCATTGAATGATCTCATTTCTTCCCCAGAATTGCTAAGAAAACCAAATGGGTTGTCATATCAACACCATTGTGAAAATCATAACGTTCTATATAAATCTTTAAGCAGCAAAATATGAAGCCCTTCTAAAATGGAGACATTATGATGAGGAAATAGTACCTTGTATTTCACTGAATGATATTATACATTGATAGTTGATGCTGATAGATTATTCACTAACATTCTTGGAAAGAATAGTTGAGCAGCAATGGTTGATTATTACCTGCTGAGTTCATCCTAAGAAACATCTGTTTGCTTGAAGAGAGCAATCAAGAGGCCTGCAGTCTTGTTAGGACAAGTATTTAGGAAGTAACAGAGAACAGCCCAAGATATGTCAAACCAGGCATTTCTGGTCATTAATACGAGCACAAATGAACTGCCAATAAAAGAAAGAAAATAGCCTTTCTGAAGATTAGAAAGAGAAAACTTGATAAAGAAAATGAAGTTCCTAGGGACCCAGGTGATGTTTTCATCAGCACTGCTTATTACAAAAGAGAAAGTCATATTATGAAGTAAACAAATAGAAATGTTTTCTGAAAATGAGAACTGGAATTTTGTATCTAAGCTTAAAATATAGGAATGATAAGCCCCAAATAGGAATATGAAGAACACCTAACAAAGGCTCATAGGAACATATTTGTGAAAGTCTTGTAAAGATAATCCAAACAGCTTTAAAATCAAAAGGAAAACCATGCTATTTATATCTGCAGAAATAGATTGATAGAAATTACAATATAGGATGCTGAATAATAGTGGAGACACCCAGAAATTCACCTATTTGTAGGGTAGGTAAAACTTTAGATATGTTTTCCTTTGCAATTCTAATTTTAGTAGTTATTTGGTGCATTTTATTATTGTTTGTAATTTTTCTCTTGAAGACTTGAAAACTGGTAACATCGCTTGACAATATCTCTGCTTTGGAATGTCTAATGCTTGCACATTTGAAAATAAAATACACTGTGGGGAGACTATTATTAAAAACTGAGGGGAGGAGATCATTGAAGGACATTTTTAAAGCCGAGTCTTGAAGAAAGGTATTTAAAATTTTAATTTAGCTACTTTACTTCTCTGAATTTTTGTTTTATCTTCTAAAGTGTAAGTTTTGGACTACATGATATCTGGGGTTCTTTCAGGTTTTTTCCATTTTTTTGCTTTATTAAAGCTTTTTATTTTTCAAAACATATGTATGGACAATTATTCAAAATTAGCAAAACCTTGTGTTCCAATTTTTCTCCCCTTCCCTCATGTCCTCCCTTAGATGGCAAGTAGTCCAATACATGTTAAACATGGTAGAAATATATGTTAAATCCAATATATGCATACATATTTATAGAATTATATTGCCACACAAGAAAAATAAAATCAAACCAGTAAAAAATAAAGAGATGGAAAATAAAATGCAAGCAAACAACAACAGAAAGCGTGAAAATGCTATGTTGTGGTTCACACACAGTTCCCATAAGCTTCTCTCTGGGTGTAGATGGCTCTCTTCATCACTGAACAATTAGAACTGGTTTAAATCATCCCATTGTTGAAGAGACCCATGTCCATCAAAATTGATTATCGTATAGACTTGTTGCTGTGTATAATCATCTCCCAGTTCTCATCATTTCACTTAGCATCAGTTCATTAAGTCTCTTCAAGCCACTCCGAAATCATCCTGCTGGTCGTTTCTTACAGAACAATAATATTCCATGATATTCATATACCATAATTTATTCAGCCATTCTCCAATTGATGGGCATCCATTCAGTTTCTAGTTTCTAGCCACTACAGAAAGGGCTGCCACAAACATTTTTGCACATGACAGCAACTTTCCTTCCTTTAAGATCTCTTTGAGATATAGTCTCAATAAAAACACTGTTGGGTCAAAGGGTAGGCAGAGTTTGATAACTTTTTGAGCATATTTCCAAATTGCTCTCCAGAATGGTTGGATCTGTTCCACCAACAATGTATCAGTATCCCAATTTTCACACATCCCCTCCAACATTTGTCATTAGTGTTTCCTGTCTTCTTAACCAATCTGAGGTTTGTAGTGGTATCTGACTTTTTTTTAATTTGCATTTCTCTGATCAATAGTGATTTAGAACACCTTTTCATATTAGTTCTTTCCATTTTAAGATGTTATTTCCCATTGTGAGAGACAGTCTAAGTTAAACTTCCATAGAACAGTTAAAATTCAATTCATCTGAATCCTTGGGCAGACAAAGAAAAATATAGACAATCTAACTTTCCACAAAATGTTGCAGGCTTCAAGGAAATAAAAGATAAATATCACAAACCAATGAGTTTCCAGAAGGAGAAACTGAATTGGTTACAGAATTCTGATAAAGGGGTGTAGGCTAGAAACTGGCTTAAATGAGACAGGTTTTCTTTACTGTGGTTGCTTCTCATGCATAGTATTTCCTCACCCTTGAGAGAGTAGTAACACAATCCCAGACACAATGGGGTGAAGAAGAGAACTTTCCTACGACATATCTGGAACTATTTTTTAATAATTAAAGTCTAAGTGGGAGAGAATAGGAAGGGGAATGAGTTAGAAAGGTTTTCTTTGCTTCTATAACAGTAGACTTTCAAGGAGTCTTGTTTCTAACAAAAATGTTGAATTCTGTTATTTTAGTGATAGATGATTATATTATTTTTATTCTTTCTTGAAAAAAAAATATGGAGTGATATATTTAGATTTGTAACTTCCAATACAATCCTACAAGTATTTAACTAATGCCTAAGATTTGAAAAGGTGGTCAGAAGAGGCAGCCAGAATAGAGGCCAATTTATATGAAGGCCTAATGGTAAAAGATGGAAGGCCAACTTTTAGTAGAAGCAATTAAGTCAGTTGCATTTAAATATGGTGTAATCAGGAGCAAGACAAAATAAAGCAAGCATGCAAGGTAAACAATATTGTACAATATATACATATATATATGCATATATATTGCATTTAAATTTTAAAGGACTTTATGGAATAAACTAGGAAGTTTGTATTTGATCTTAAAGATGATAGGGAGCTACTTATGTTTCATGAACTAGGAGAATCATCACTGGAATGATTCTCTAGGAAGAATATTTTGATAGCCATGTAATGATTGGAAAGGAGAATGTCTGACATTGAGAGTCTATTTAGGTGACTGTTGCAATGGTTCTTCCTAAAGCAAAGACTTTCTGGACTAGAGTGATTGTTATTTAGGGGAATAATACAAATGCAAAAGCTGTTGTGGAAGAAGAATTACCAAGACTTGACATGTAATTCAACATGGTTTATTAGAGAGAAGAAAGAGTCAAATGTGACATGGAGATTATAAACTTGGATGACAAGAAGAATGGCAGTGACCACAACAGAATTTATTCAGTCAATCAACCAGCATTTATAATTGCCTATTATTTATTAAGCCCTAAACTAAGCACTAAGGGGACAAAGAAAGGTAAAAGTTTTCCAAAGTCACTAATATAATGGTAAAGACAACTTGAAAACATATTTGCACAAACAGGATATATATACAGACTTGGATATAAGTCAGAGGGAAAGAATAAAGAGTACTAGGAAAGCCTTTTGACCTTTAATAGGAGAAAATCTTGTAGATTTCTAAGGGCCAGAGGAGTTGGATTTTGCTCACAGCATCCTAATCTTAACAACATCCCTTGGCAGCAGTATCTGCATGAGGAATTGAAAAAAAAATAAAACATATCTAGAAAAGGAAGTTTCAGGTATGTATAAAATGACAAGTAAAAATTAGGGGAAACATCTTGGCATTACCAGGAAAAGAATTTCCAGGAGTTTTGATTTACTCTATTCACTTCTTTTAAGCTAAGTTCAAATCACTTTCCCATGAACTCACTCTCTCTCTCTTTCTCTCTCTCTCTCTCTCTCTCTCTCTCTCTCTTTCTATCTCTCTGTATATATATGGCAGGGGGAGTTCATCACAGAATTTAGGGAAGACTATTTGTCAATATTTTTGTTAAAGCTTTTTATTTACAAAACATATGCATGGGTAATTTTTCAAATTTGACACTTGCAAAACCTTTTGTTCCAAATTTTCCCCTCCTTCCCCTTACCATCTCCTCTAGATTGCAGGTAGTCCAATACATGTTAAATATGTTAAAATATATGTTAAATCCAATATATGTATACATTTTATACAGTTATCTTGCTGCACAAGAAAAATTGGATCAAGAAGGAAGAAAAAAAATCCTGAGAAAAAAAATACACAAGCAAACAACAGAACTAGTTTCACTAGTTCTGTGAAAATGCTTTGTTGTGTTGTACACTCAGATCCCACAGGCCTCTTCCTGGGTGTAGATGGCTGTCTTCATCACTGAACAATTGGAAATGGTTTGAATCATCTCATTGTTGAATAGAGCCAAGTCCATCAGAATTGACCATCATATAATCTTGTTGTTACCATGTATAATGAACTCCTGGTTCTGCTCATTTCACTTAGCATCAGTTCATATAAGTCTCACATCCCTTCCAACATTTGTCATTGGTATTTGTTGTCATTTTATCCAATGTGAGAGGTGTGTAGTGGTATCTCAGAAATGTCTTAATTTGCATTTCTCTGATTAACCCTGATTTAGAGCTTCATTTCATATAACTATAGTTTCAATTTCTTGAACTGAAAATAGTCTGTTCATAATCTTTGACTATTTATCAATTGGAGAATGGCTTGATTTCTCATAAATTTGAATCATTTCTCAATATATTTTAGAAATAAGGCCTTTATCAGAACATTTGAATGTAAAAATGTTTTTCAGTTTATTGCTTCCCTTCCAATCTTGTCTGCATTAATTTTGTTTGTACAAAAACTTTTTAAATTACTATAGTCAAAATTATCTATTTTGTGATCAGATGAATTTTTGCTTTTGTTTGATCTAAGGATGTCTACTCCTGCTTCTTTTTACTTCACCTGAAGCATAATAGATTCTGCTCTAGCATTTTACCTTTACTCTGTATGTATTGCTCTGCTTTAAATGTGTTTATTGTAAACAACATATTGTAGGATTTTGACTTTTAATACAGTCCACTATTTGCTTCTGCTTTATGGGAGAGTTTATCACCTTCTCATTTATGGTTAAAGCTACAACATCTGTATTTCCTGCCATCTTATTAACCCCAAATTATACTTTTCTCTTTCCTTTTTCCCTTTCCATCTTCTCCTGTATTTTATTTATGAGCACCACTTGCCTCAAGCAATCTTCCCCCTTTAGAATCCCTCCCCCTTTCTTATATCTTTCTACTACTATTTCTGTTTTCCCTTCTATTTAGCCTATTCTTTTCCTTATTGCCTTTTCCCGCCCCCTTTTCTATAATGTAAGAGAAATTTCTTTGTGAAACTAAATATGTCTAGTATTTTCTCTTTGAGCCAAATCTGATGAGAGTAAGATTCACATAATTTTCATCCCACTCCATTCTTTCCCTTAATTATGGCATGTTTTCTTTGGCTCTTCCTGAGATATAATTTCTCTCATTTTACCTCCATTTTCCCCTTTTTCTGGTACAATCTCCTTTCCACCTTTACTTTCTTTTTTATTTTATCATAGTAAAATCAAATTATTCATGCACTCTCTATGTATACCCATAACAGAAATACAGTTTTCAAGAGGTCTTTTCTTTCTTTTCCTTTTAGGTTTCGCTTGAGTTTGATATTTGTATCTCAAATTTTTTGTTAGTCTCTAATATTTTCATTATAAATGAATGGAATTCACCTGTTTCATTGAATGTTCATGTTCTTCCCTGAAGAAAATGCTCACTTTGGCCTGGTAATTTATTCTTGGCTGCATTCCAAGTTCCTTTGCATTTTGGCAATATCAGATTCCCGATCCTTCCATCCTTTAAGGTGGAAGCTGCTAGGTCCTGGGTAATCCTTATGTGGCTCCTTGGTATTTGAATAGGTTTTTTTTGGTTTTTGTTTTTGTTTTTCTGTTTGCTTGTAATATTTTTTCCTCAATCCAATAGTTCTGAAATTTAGCTACAATATCCCTTGGAGTTTTAATTTTGGGGTCTCTTTCAGTAGGCGTTCAGGAAATTTTTCAATGACTATTTTTCCTTCTGATTATATGACATCTGGGCAGTTATCTTTGAAGATTTCTTGGAAAATAGTGTCTAGTCTTTTTTCATCATGGTTTTCTGGAAGTCCAGTAATTCTTAGATTGTCTCTCCTAGATCTATTTTCCAGGTGAGTACTTTTCCCAAATAGGTGTTTTACATTTTTTTCTTCTATTTTTCTTTTTTTTTTTTTTTGTTTTGCTTGACTGATTCTTGATGTCTCATTGCACCATTCATTTCCTTTTGTTCAGTTCTGATTTTTAGTGAATTATTTTAATTTACTTTTTCTTTTACTTCTTTTTGTATTTGTCCAATTCCACTTTTAAATGAGTTCTTTTGTTCTATGGATTTTTTTCCATTTCACAAATTCTGCATTTAAAAAGTTATTTTCTTTTTCCATTTCACAAATCTTGCTTTTAAGGAATTATTTTCTTTTTCCATTTCACAGATTCTGTTTTTCAGGGGGTTGTTTCCTTTTTTCCATTTTACAAATTCTGTTTTACAGGGAGTTGTTTTCTTTTTCCATTTTGTCAAATCTATTTTAAGTAATTAAATGCTTTTTCCTTTTCACTATTTTGCAGTGAATTTTCCTCAGATAATTTTTGTGTTGCCTTTTCCAAACCCTCTTTTGAAGCTCTCATTTCCTTTCCCCATTTTTCTTCCAGCTCTCTTTTAAGAGTTTTGTAGTTTCTTCTAGGAGAACCTTGTGTGGGACCAATTTATATCACCTTTTGGGGCTTCATCTGGAGATGATCTGTTTTTAGTCTCTTCAGGGTTTGAAATCTGTCCTTTTCTTTCACCATAGAAACTATAAACTATCTATGGCCAGAATTCTCTTTGCTTTTTTACTGATTAAAAAAAAAAAAGTTAAGGTCTGCTTTTAGGGCAGTGGAGGTTGTTCAAGCTTCCCCCACAAACAGCAGTGGCTGCATTGAGTCTGTGCTGATTCACTCCTATTGCTGGGTGGGTGTGGCCAGATCAGTGAGATTCTGGTGTTTCAGGGCTCACTATTTATCATTTGTGCTTGTTTTGGATGTTTTGTAACTTCTTTGCTGATCTACTGGCTTGCAGCCAGGGCAGAGTAGCCAACACTGCTGTGGATTCCTCCCCGTAGATTCTCCCCCGGACAGTCTGCACCAGCACAGAGCACACAAAACCCCAGGTCTGCAATCCTGCATTGACATCTGTGTTCAGTCTTCTTGCACTTGGTCAGATTTGCCTCCATGACCAATTCTAACAGATCTTTACTGGTGATCTTTGAAATTATCTTCTGCTTTGTGACACTCCTGATAATCCTGAATTCTGCCAGTCCAAAGCTAATTCTGAGGCTGGATTTGGTATTTAGTCTAAGGGTAGTAGGAGAAGGTCAGAAAGAAATGTGTGTACCATCTTGGCTCTGCCCCCTCCATTTCTTTTTTTTTTTTTCTATACCAACTTAATGAATTTCTCTGATGGAAATCCTATTAAGCCTGGCTGATATAGCTATAAACTGATAATCAATCAAAGGAAACACACTTATAGGAGTTTGTGAGTTATACAATATTACCATTTCTAATTCCACAGGGATAGCCCTGGAAATCTTAGGGGAGAAGAAATAATTGTCTGTTGGAGCCCCAACCTGACAGCAGCAGTATATTTAGAAAGAGCTTACTCAATAGAATGTGCTGCATTATACAGGTGCCAAACCTTTTGTTTGTTTAATGAATTCTTTCAGACAAAACTTGAACAAAAAATTATTTCTTAAAATAGATTTTTTTCATAGAGGCTACAATACTTATCTAAAAATAAGTCAATAATGGATTATAACATTTCAAAATGTGAGATTACTAGGATCAGATAGATAAATTATATACTTTGGAATAATATTGAATGCAGGAATCATAAAACAATCCTTTGTGTACTCAGCATTTGTCAGGCTTTTCTAAGTGCTTCTTAGGTGCCCTACAACTTATGGGCCATATAGGGAACATTAAGAAACCTTGAAGAATAGTCATAAAAATGACTAAGCATTTGGTTAATAACACCCATGGGGAAGGTCTAAAGAAACTGTGCTTATTTACTATATGGAAGGTGGAAGTTAAATAGTGTTAAAGAATATTTTGTTAGTGTAGAAGCTGGAGATATTTTGGGGGGGTACTTTTTTCTTATTTTTACAAAGGACATAATATAAAGGAAGTAGCTTGAATAATAAATTATGGAGTGAAGTTTAATATTATAGAAAGAACCGATTGAATAAATGTGTTGAGCACTATTAGCAAAGATATTTGCAGAGTGTCCTTCCCTAAAGCTTAGAGACTGAGAAAACCATAGACACTGAATTTAGAAATAGAACTTAGAATAAAAGATAATTTTTTTTTCATGTAGGGGAAAAGAGAATGATTTATTTCTAGTTCTTTGGAATAGCAAATGTGACTGGCCATGGTACATCTGAGGAAAAACACAATGAAGAGATAATGAAAATGGTATTTAGGTATAGATTTTAGATGGAGAAAATTGGGGATATGATCAGGGAGAAGGAAAAAGTGGTAAACCAGAATTTCAAGAGATTTGATGTATATAAAAATAGCTTAAACTATAATCATCATAAATTTTAAGGACAAGAAAAACCCTTTAATATATTTTCAAGTGTGTCTTTACTGTTGAATAAAAAATATCTAAAGTAGCATTTTGGTGAACAATGAAAGGTACTCGAGTCTATAATACCATGTTAAAGTTTTTTAAGAGTGAGCTACTATGTGTCAATTGCAGTGTACACTTATGTACTAATATTTATAGAATCAGCCATACTCACTTGTAGATTATCACTTAGTCCTGGACTCTTTTCTATATTTAATCTTAACATTCTGCGCTCTAGTATAACCTAGGGGGATGTTTGGATTTTTCCTATTAATTATTTGAATTGTGCCATTTTTCACATTAATTGATTGACTCTTCCCCTCACAACAATTTTTTAAACATTATTTATTGAATAAACTAAGAAAACTGCTTTTCTCAATAGTAGCTGTGCAAATTTTTCTCTATATATTAAATCTTTTGATCTCATGATTCATTAAATATTTAAAAAACTATTGAATACATAATTTTATCAGTGAATTCAATAACAAAAATAACAACTCTGATAATTATTTACAATATTTTGGATATAGAAAAGGTCACAGTTAGAAATTTACTAGATATTTCAATTCAAAACAATGATTAAAATCTCTCAAGATTCTTCTTCATATAAAAAAGTTAAATTAATTCTCCCAGGAAATAAATCAACTCAGTTCTTTTTCTTTCTCTTTTCTTCAGTATCACAGAAAATAGCTTCTATAATGTTTTGTAAAATGGCAATTCCACAAAGATTCATAGAATTACTTTTATCTTGTTTCTTCTTAAAATAATAGTAAAGATTATTCTATGAGGAAAAAAAAAAGTTTTCCTCTCCCCTTTTCTCTCTTTATTCTTCACATATTTTACATTTTCTCATAGATCAATGCTACCTCACACAAACTCTCTACAATTCCATAAGAAGAAATACTTTATAAAATTAAATTATAACTTTCACTAGCCCAAATGACTGTTCTGTAACATCCCATTAGGATGTCAAAGATATAGCAAAAATACCTATAGTCTCTACTGGGAGAATCTAGTGAGCTAGGTTGTCATGCTCGCAACAATGCACTTGATTAAAAAAAAATTCAAATGGATTTGTTATTCATTTTGATGTTTTTGATGTCGATGAAACATGAAACAGGGAGACTGACTTGTAGACTATTTCAATAGTCTAGGGTTGAGTTAATAAGGACATAGGGCATTTTCAGGAATTGTTTCAAAGGTCAGATCAATAGGTGTTGGCAACTAATTGGATATTGGGGATCAGAACTAGTGAGCACTTGAGAATGGCATCTAGGTTGCAAGTCTGAGCGATTAGATAGATGGTATTAGCCTCTGTAGTAATAGAGAAGGTAGGAGGGAGGGATGATTTAGGGGAAAGTAATAAGTTCCATTTTACATGTATTAGGTTTAAGATGTTCATTCCACATGGAGTTTGAGATGTCAAAAACAATTTAAGATTCAATAATAGAAGTCAGAAGTGAATAGAGAATTTGGGCAGAACAGACCATTTTAAGAATTATCAGCTTAAATATGGTCATTGAATTCATGAACACTGATGAGATTATCAAGTGATGTAATATAGAGGGAGAATAAAAGAGCACCTAGGACAAAATCTTGTGAGACATCTTATTTTGCCATCATACATTTCCTAATATCTTTTATTTCAATTTTTTTTTAAATTTCATCATCTCTATTTTACTATCTACAATCATTGTAAGTGTCTGTGAGCATGTCTAATTCTCATTTTTTTCCAATAAAGTTCAGATAGAAATTTTTTAAGGAAAAGATACTTCCTTGCTATTACCTAACATCTGGTAAATGTTTAAAATGCTTATTATTTATCATCGATAAAATGAGGATAAAATATTTATACTATAAGTAATTCACAAAATTTTCATGATCAAAGTGATTTACAAATCTTAAATTGCTATGTAAATAATAGTTGCTGATCATATAGGTCACCTGCTTTAAGAAGGAACTGTGAAATTGTGAGAATTTCATGATTTCTATATACCCTTTTATAGAAGAAAAAATTTGAATGATCGGATACATCTTTTAATTGGAGAGGGCATTTAATGAATTTAAATTAATATCCCAAAGCTTATCTCTTCATTTTACCAATCTCAAAACATGCAGACTATATTCTGATATGACTTTTTTTTCTTTTTTACACACTGTAGATGGTAAATGTTTTGTCAAATTGTTGAAGGAATAAAAAAATGAAAGCAATTCTACACAAAGTATGAGGTCTATTTCTCACTATGTTTGACTAGAATGATGTAGATTTTTTTTTCACATTTTTGACACAACAGGCATTAATTTATTTTGTTCTTGCTTCCTCTCTTTATATGTAATTTCTAGTGTCTGGTTAGAGCTTCAATATAGACCAATTCATTGAAGTTTTCAGAGCTCAACTTCAGTATATCTTCAGTGATACATACTGTTTATAGTAACCATATGGCAACCATATCCTTATGAAAAACGATTATCAAAATACACATTGGTTGATACCATTTCTTTTTTTTGTTACAGAAAACAACAAGCAATTCAGGGACAATGAAATTTATAGAATCATATAATAGTAAGGAATTCAAGATTTCCTTGAATACAACTGATAACTGAATAACAATCTCCTCTATAAAATTTCTTAAAATTGGTTATCCAGGCTGTAGTTGAAACAATTACTTCCTAAAACATGTCTTTCTACCTTTGGATATCTTTAACCCTTAAGAAACTTGTCTTTGTATAGGATTAAAAGTTGCTTCTCTGTAATTTCCACCTATCATTTATCTATATTCTCTGGACAAGGAAAAAAAAAGTCGAATACCTTTTCATGATGACAATTCTTTAAATAGTGAGATTGTTGCTTTTTTTGCCAGTTCTATTATTCTCCAAACTATGGGCCTCAGATTCTTCAAATGATGACTACAAGTCCCTCCAGGATTTTACTCTACTTCTGCATGGGCTCCAGCTTTACAATGTGTTTACTGTGGTGCCATGGGGCACAATCTTACTCTTGGCTTACAGTTGCCTTTCCCAGTTTCTAAGTATTATAATAGTCCAGAACGTCTCTCCAAAGTATAGCTCATTTAAGTGCCCAGCCATGTGCTTTGCTTTTTTCCAATGAATTAAGAACATACTTATTACTTAGTAATTGATATTTCTGTCCCTCATATTGAAATATTTTCTCATTAGGAAGAGACCTAATTGCTTTCATCTAGGATTTATTCTGTATATACAGCATATATCTGAAAGTAAGCCCTTTGCATTTTTAACATGCAATCATTTGATATCTTCACATATTTGAGTTAGATAATCAAACTGAAAGCAAAATAGTAGGAACAAGTAGAAATGAAGACAATAATGATAAACAAAAACAATTTATTTGGATAAAACATAAAAAAAGTTCTAACTTTTTAGTATATAGAAATTTGATAGTTATTTTTCACAGTTGATATATTTGACTCGAAATATATACATATATGAATGTGTACCTATATACATGCTTTCAAAGAGCACAACTTGTAACTACCTAAAATGGCAGCAAATATCTTGACTAATAAAATGTTGTACCACAATTTCAGTATTTTATAAACAAATTTAAGTTTTATAATAGGCAAATATATATTTATATATCTATTTATATAGATATTCATACATATGCATATATATATTCATAGTACATATATAAATATACATGTATACAAATATACACATGACATGTTTAAAATCCCATTGCAACAAAATCCAGAGAACTTATGATTATGAGTTCCTCCATTAGGTTGTAAACTTCCATTAGACAGAAAGTTTCTAGAGAACTGAAAAGGCCTTTTAGCCTGTTTTTCTATCCTTAGTACTTAGAACAATGCCTGACACATAGCAGGTACTTAATAAATGTTAATAGATTGATAGGGATTGTGTTGCCATGGAGAAATTGAACCCCTTTCTCCAGTTAGAGGTGGAAAGTCTTTATTTATAAATTCCATTTCAAGAGGTAGGCCAGCTAGCTCTTTATATCTCCACAAGAATGTAATTCTCTGGATGCCTTTTATATTATCTTTGATTTTATGCATTTACTTATGAATGAAAGAATTTTTATGTTTCAATTTAGGCATACTCAGCACAATGACTGGCACATAGTAGGAACTTAATAAATATTTATTGACTAAGTTACTTTTAAAAATCTACTATTAGAAATCACATGATTTTCTTTAAAATCAAGGTAGAATGTAGTCAATATATGAAATGAGATCTTTGATCAAGTAAAGGAAAGTGAGCTATGTTCTGCATACAACTTCATCTCCACAAATCTTTTTCTTTCATAAGCCATTGACTCTCTGCATTCAAAAAACCAAACAAAACAAAAAAACAACAAAAAAAAAACCCTTGTATTATTTTGTTTCAGTGAGTAAAAAGTTTAAGTATTGAATTGGAATGTTTAAGGTGAGTTCAAGGGTAATAGCAAAATAATATAATTGTAAAAATTGAAACTCTACTTCTCCCCTATTATAATGCAGTATACATAGCAAGCAATCTGTCACTCTAAGATGGATTTACAGAAGTAGCCCTATATAAAGTGGAAATAGACCTTTGTCTTAAGTGTTCTATTATAGCATCCCAAGGCTTTGAAGATCCTTGGAGCCTTACAAGAAAGCCCTATAAGGAACTTAAATTTTGAGAAAGAATTGCTTTGAAAGAACAGCTGGACCAAATCTCTCCTACCACATATTCTGTAGGTAAGGATCGGAGAAGAGGGACGTCTTGATCAACCCTAGACAGGTTGTTTTATGACCTCAGATGTCTCCCCAAAAGAAGTTCTAATTCAACTTGTTGAATCCTACTTATGCAGGAACTTTGAATATCAATAATTTACTAGGCATTTCTCTCCATCCCCATATACCCAAAAACATAAATCAGCATTAGTCCTCAGGTCCAGATTCATTTCTCCCTCTCTTCAAACTCCATTTCTGCTAGATGCAGATAAGAAACCTATAAATATCTACCAGTTTTTGCCCCTGCAAGGTGTGCATAATTCCAATCAAAACCGGAGACCTGAATCTTTTCCAGCATCTTCCCTTATTGTCCTTCTTTTGAAATCTTTGCCAACTTAATCAAACCAACTTACCTTATGAATTTGCTGTGTGCTTCATGTTTTTGTGTACTTGTTCCACAGTCTGCATCGTCAGGCAGCAAATATATTTAAATCTAACTTACTCTTATTTCAAATCCAGTGCTCCTTCCACTGTCTCATAGAGATAAGCCTGCTTTGTGGGAGATCCAACATTCTCTCCCTGCTCATTCCCTCAAGAAATTGTTCTTGGGTAAGTGGCAGCAAGCTAATTGGATAAACTGATCAATGCTAGTGTGGCAATATATTTGAAGAAATTAATGTGCTATCCCTTTGATGTGGAGCAGGAACTTTAATCAGTCCATCATGGATGCATTGTCAGAACTTTATTTTCCAGAGCCACTTCTTTGATCAAAGGAGTGATTTTAATAATGGGAATTTTGGATATACTTAATAAATTTTGGAAATAGTGATTATGTTGAAATTAGACATTTATAAATTTCTAAGACTTATTTGTACAACTATAAAGGACTGAATTATTATTTGAGGGCAAATTGGGGAAGGATAACAGTGAACATTACACAGACAGTAGGCAATCCATATATTAAATATGACATTACTTTCTCATTTGATTCTCACAACAATCCTGTGAGGAACATACTATCATTAGTCCCTCTTTACAGATGAGGTCAGAAATAGAGAGAAGTTAAATGACTTGCCCAGAGTTTTACAAGTAATAAATATCTGAGGTAGGATTTGAAATAAAGTCTATCTGAATTAAGATCCAAGATTTTATGTCCTGCACCATGTAGCTGCCCAGAACCTATTTTATCCAAATTAAGACCAATATGCTATGACATTGACTTTGTTGCTGGTATGTGACTGCTCATGTCTCCAATTCTTGGAGTTTCCTTGCATTAGGCCTTTACTTTTCTTTAAAAAAGAAAAAAAAATCATTCTCCTCTTCTACATCCTTATCATATGTGTACACATACACATTGCATATACACATACATGTGCACACACAGAGATATACAGACACACTTATGCAAAACTAATCAATACACCTACCTCCTCTAATATTCTATATATGCATTGCATTTAATCTCATGTTAGCTTGCTTATATCATTCTTTCCTTTGCATTATTGTAGCTTTTGTGTGTCTTATTCTTTTAGATCTATTTTCTTTGCATGGATAAATCTATACATACCTCCCCATGTTTGCATTCCCCATACTTACCCAGCCACTCTGAATTTCTTCCATTCATTGTTTCAGAGCTTATAACAATTATAACATTAATATGTTTTAAGTTTTTAGATGTTCTCCTATCAATTGACAGATACCTCTGTTTCAATTTTTTGATATCATGGAAATGTTAAAATAAATACTTTGGAATATGTAAATCTTTTGATTTTGATTTTGCTATTCTTGGAGCAAAAGAACATATGTGATTACTGGATCAAACATCAGAGTGATTTCTTGAAATTCTAAATTCTAAATTTTAGAAGAGCTGGATTTGCCTTCACCATTCTCTATCAGTAGTATATTAATATACTTGTCTTCTCACAGGCCTCAGATAAATCTCTTAAATATTATAAGGCCTCTAGGAAAAATCTTCTTTGGAAGACATAAAGAAACCTTTATATCACCACATGGGAAGACAAATTTAATATATTATATAAGCTACTACATTATTAAACTAATGTAATTTTGTTATTATATAGTTTTAAATCATTACTTTAAGATATGGTAAATCTTTTAGTATGTATCAAAACAAAAATTTAAAAATTTTATTTTGAATTTATTACATTCTAGACATTATTCTGAGAACAACTTAGAAAGAAACAAGAATAAAAAAAAATTCTGTCCCCAAAAAACTTGCATCTTAACAGGAGAGATAACATGTAAACAACTATATGCAAATATATACAGTATAAATTAGAGATAGTCACAGAGGAAACAGGCTAGAATAAATGGGGACCAGAAAAATTTCTGGAAGTCAAGGAAAAGAATGGGGATAAGGAGCAAGAGCCTGGATACAATTGTAGGCTTGTCAATGAGACAGTCAATGAAAATGCTCAGAGTCTAGGCAAGTTGAAATTTTTTTGGTGTGATCTGACTGCTGACAAAGCTTTGACTCAAGCCTGAGAAACAGAGATGGCCTGCAGCCAAGTTTTTTGAAGCAGCATTGGGAATTTTAAGTCTGAAAAAAAAATCCTTGTGGAGGATGGAGAAATAGAAAAACACAGAAAGGAAAACCAGTTAAGAATTTAAAGGGGCACTGAAATCAAGAAGTCAAGTTGTCAATAAGCATTTAGTGAATGCTTACTATATGCCAGACACTGTGCTAAGTGATGGGCATGTAACAATCAAAAAACAGCCTTTACTCTCAAGGAGTTCACAGTCTAAATGGATAGTCAACTTTAGAACAATTATGTACATCCAAGATATATCCAGGACAAATTTGATGTAATTTCAGAAGGAAGGTCCTGGGGAGAGAGCAAAGTGAGACTGGGATGAGAAGCTTAGATTCTAGAATTCTAGAAGATCAGAAGAGCTAGAACAATGTATTGAAAAAGTGCTCTAGAACTTGCAACTGAATCTGGAAGGATAGGGCGTGGTTAAGTGGACAAAAGCAATAATTGTATTCTAGTTGGCAAACCAAGGAATTGACACAATTTCTTGAAGACAGAAATCATTTAGAAACTGTGACAATGGATTCCTACCTTTTAGCGACCCTACAATTTTCTAAGTTTATACTAGTTTTTATTTAAACTTCACGATAAGGAAGAATTTACTTTTAAATCATCATACTTTTGATATGGAAATCAGGCTTATTCTATTGTTCTGTTTATGAGTTGTTTTCAGCATTTTATGCACATTATAAACTGGAAACATAACAATAGACTATTAATACTGACATCTGTAGACATAACAATTGAATGAAATTGATTGGATATCACATTGTCTCAGGTAAATTGAAACCTTTTAAAGACCTTAGCTTAAAAAGGCCAACATCTGCCCCTACATGCAGGGCTCTTTCCAGTCACCCTGATCTATATCTTGCCACTGGATCTAGATGACTTTTAGGGGAGAAAGTGAGGCTGGTGACCTTGCACAGTCCTCCCTCACATCAATCCAATTCACTTGCATGTCATGGCACCACCTCCCAGATATCACTTAATTGAGAATTAAGGCCAAACAACAGCAACGGCAGCAGCAGCAGCAGCAATATACGAGGATCACAGATCTAGAATTGAAAGGTGTCTTAAAGGCCAATGAATCCAACTCTTTCATTTTTGGAAACTGAATTAACTTAATTAGCTAACAAGGTTTATGGAGGTTGATCAATGGGCCCAAGGTCACACAGATGGTAAATAGTAGAAGTGATTTTTTAATCTAGACCCTCTGATTGAGAGTACTCCTCTGACCACTGCACAATGTTACTTCCTAAATATTTTAATATTATCTCTTAAATTATATATAATGTATATATATATAGCATATGTATATATATATACATACACACATATATATGTATATACATATTATATATATTAAATCTCTTCCTTTCAATATTTCACAGTAAAAAGTTTTTGAAGAATAAAATGAACTATTATCAAAACCCTCTTCTCTCCATCACTACCAAAAAGAAAATGAATAAATAATGGAGGTTGTCACATTACACAATTAACTTGGATAATAATCAGGACGATGGAATTTTAAAATTCATATAATAGACAATAGACAATAATTGACTGCCTCAATCTGATAATGAACTGAACCTCTAAATGATTAAGTATGATTGCAGAAGAATGCTTCTTTTAAAGAACTATTAACCCATTCCAATGTTATAAACTTACTCTATTAACATGAATTCATAATGCACTGGGTATGAGGAAAGTTTATTTATGGAAATACAACTTCTGCTTGAATATGCCCATAAGAAAATGTTATGTTATTTGATTGGAGTTTTCCTTTTTGATGAATATATAACAAGCACTTTCTTCATAGTAGATATTGGTGCTATTATCATCAGGATTCTTTTTTCTAGGAACTGGCATATTTGTACTTTGGAATACTATTGCCAGTACTCATTCCCTATCTCCTAGGATAGCCTTTCCTAGTGTTTGTCTCCTGGAGTTCTGCCTTCTGCAAATGATCTCACAGTTCTACTGATATCAGTAACCTATGGAATGGTCTGAATTAATTAGTCAGTCGTATTATTTGAGTGAAGAAGTACTTTCAGGTTTAAAGTCAAGGAACTTGTCAACAGAAAATACTCCTTTGCCAATGGCCTGCATTGTCTGTTCTCTTAAGAAAAAGGTTATATACTGGAACCCTATAATTTGCAATGAAGTCATGTCTGGGGTACTAGTATCTCAAAATCTGGGATGATGATGAAGACAATAATAATAAAAAACAAAATAATAATAATAACAACCAGCATTTAAGGTTTATAAAACCATATACAAATATCTCATTTTATTCTCACAATAAACCTGAGATTTACATGCCTTTATTATTCTCATTTTATATGTAAGGAAACTGGGATAGGCAGAAGTTATTTTTCCCAAAGTTACAGAGTTTGTAAATGTTCAAGACTGAATTTGAATTCACATATTCCTGAGTTGATATCTCACACTGTACCATCTACTATACAGTATGACTACCTAAGCTGTCTAATTCTACCACATACACCACAGAAAAAAGTATTTTCAGTTTCCAGCATCCTCAAAATATCTAGAGCCCCCATTGTGCAAAGCTACTCAGAAGTGCTTCTGATATAAACTTTAGAATAATCTGTATAACTATTACTCATAATGGCTGGAATCAGCTAATAACAGTTGAAAATTATGGGCAATACCTCAGGTGAATTGGAAAAGAAAACTTGAAATCATATGTACCACTGAAAATTGATGGGATAAGACCTTTGAAAAGACTGGCTATGAAAGGACATACTTTATTTAAAAGTAAAATTTGATATTGAATATTGAGAAGATATTATTACATGAGATAATCCAAGAATCAAAAGACGAAACTATGGCAGAGAGCAGCTGAGCAAAGACAAATAGAGGGGAAAAAGAAAAGCATGTTATCACCAGAAAACATAAACTATATGAGCAGAAAGAGAAAATTGAGGAAAAGTTTAGAAAGCAAAATAAATCTGTCAAATGGTATGTATAACCTAGGATCTACTTCCTTTCTTCCTTGCTTCTTTCTCTTTTCCCTCACTCCTTCCTTCCTTTGTTCTCCACATATAAATAAGAGTGTCTATCTATGGGGAGGCCTGTCATTGTGGGGCACAAAGTGAGGGAAAACAGACATCTATAGCTTTCTTTCTCCCCAACCTTCTCCAAGAAGACTTTCATTCCTTCCAGGAGAGGAAGCAGAAATATGGGGCCAAAGGCTATCTTGTTTGTACCAGAGAGAAGAGATATTAGGTTAGAAATGTATCTATCTGAACTTTGATCTGTTAATTATAATTAGTCTAAGTGATATGATTGGGTTAGAACTAACGTTTTATTGCTTTGTCATTTTTGGTTCAAAGGAAGATGACAAGCTCTTTTCATAAAACTTGATCCACTTCCCATATTGAGAGAGAAAAATCAGAACAGAAGGGAAAAAACTATGGGATAAGAAAAAAAAAACAGAAAAAAGAAGTGAACATAGCATGTATTGATTTATATTCAGTCTCCATGGTTCTTTTTTCTGGATGCAGATGGTATTTTCTGTCCAAAGTCTATTGGGATTACTTCGGGTCACTAAACCGCCAAGAAGAACCAAGTCTTTCATAGTTGATCATAGCACATTCTTGCTGTTATTGTGTACAATGTATTCCTGGTTCTACTTGATTCATTAAGCATCAGTTTGTAGAAATCATTCCAGATTTTTCTAAAATCAGCTTGTTCATCATTTTTATAGGACAATAATATTCTATTACTTTCATAAACCACAGCTTATTCAGCCATTCCCAATTGATGGGCATCTACTCTTTTTCAATAATTCAAATATCAAGGAGGCAGGATTAGCCAGGATCTGTCAGCTTCTAAAATAAAGGATGGGAGGGCCTGGAATACCATATTCTGAAAGGCAAAGGACCTGGAGTTACAACCAAGAATTAAGTACCCAGCTAGATTGAGCATTATCTTTCAGGAGAGGTGGTAGATCTTCAATAAATTATGAGACTTTCAATCATTTCTATTGGAAAAAAAAAACAGAACTAAACAGAAAATTTAATCTATAAACACAGGACTCAAGAGAAGCATAAAAAGATAAAATGGGAATTTATTTAAATATTAAACTGTTTACATCCATAGATGGGAAAATAATATCTGTAACTCTTGAGAATTGTATCTGCTATGAGGGGGAGACAGAGAAAAGCAAACCGTAGACAGAGTGTGTGGTTTGAATAGACTCTGATGTGATAATATTAAAGAAAAAAATTAAGAAATGGAAAATGGTCTGTGCTGGAAGAAAAGGAAAGGGGAGATATAATGACAAGTTAGATCACATAAAAAAAAAAACAAAAAACAAAAGACCTATTACAATGGAGGGAAAAAGGAAGGAGTATGTGCATTGCCTGATGCTTGATCTCATCAGTTTTGGCTCTAAGGGGGAGAATAATTTAGTCATTCAGTTGGGTATATAAATTTATCCAATCTTATGAAGAAGTAGGAGCAGAAAGAAGAAAGAAAAGAAAAGGAAAGGGGCATGATAGAAGATAGGGCAGAAACACTAGGGGAAAAAAAGGTAAGAGAAGCAGGGAGGATGATAGAAGATAAGTAGTGAGTGGGGTGGGTGAAAAAAAAAACACTCCTGAAGATGGGGTAGAAATAAAGAACACAAGTATTTACTATGGAGAAAATAGGAAGGAGGGAAATGCAGAGCTGATATTCATAACTGTGAATGTGACTATAATAAATTTTATTAGATTAAGAGAAGGAATTCACTCTCTAAAATGAGAGTGAATTGATGCAGACTAAAATAAGCAGAATGGAAGGAATATAAGCAATGACTACAGAATTGTAAATGAAAGCATTGTTAATATAAGTAAGCTGTTCTCTGAGCATGTGAGAAACGATTAACCTTCCCTTCTCTTGGCACAGTTGTCTAGGACATTGCCAAGCATGGTTGCTTTATCTAGTGTTTTGGTTTCATTGTTTTTCTTCATAACAAAGGAAAGTTATTTTTATATTGTGGGAAGAAAGGGTGAACATTTTCCAGAAATTACTGTGATTAAAAAAGCAAAAAAGCATGATATTTCTCCTAGATTTGTTTTCAGGATAAATGAGATACTATTTGTAATGCGCTTTGCGATTATAAGATGATAAATCCCAATTTTCTTTAATTATTTATATAGCCCATATCTCAATCTCCCCTGTTATTGAGCTCTCAAGTTCTTGATGAAGATCAATGCTTTGCCCCTAATCAAGCCTATTGCTTTCTACTAATGATGTTAAAGTTCTATATTAATGGATGTGGGCTTCAAGTTATATTTATATAAATAGATGCATGAATGAATTGAGAAATATATAGATAAAACATTTATTAAACACTTACTGTATGCCAGGGATAGTAAGAGTGGTTACAGCTGAGATAGTGCTAGGCCTGTAGTCAGGAATAATGTTCTTCCTGAGTCTAAATCTGGCCTCACTAGCTGTGTGACTCTGTACAAAAAACACAATAAGATCACAAAGAGTTGGAGATTTCTGAAAAAAATGACTGAACAACAAAAATGTGATAGACAAAATGTTTCAAGGCACTGGGGATAGAAACATGATAAACTGAGAAAATCTCTTTGCTAAGAAGCTTACAACCGAAGGAAAAGGCCCCACATGTGCAAGAATGTTTGTGGCAGCCCTTTTTGTAGTGGCTAGAAACTGGAAACTGAATGGATACCCATCAATTGGAGAATGGCTGAATAAATTATGGCATATGAATGTTATGGAATATTATTGTTCTGTGAGAAACGACCAGCAGGACGACTTCAGAGAGGCCTGGAGAGACTTGCATGAACTAATACTCAGTGAAATGAGCAGAACAATTTGATCATTATACACGGCAACAACAATACTATATGAGGATCAGTTCTAATGGACATGACTCTCTTCAACAATGAAAGCTTCCAAGCCAGTTCCAATTGTTCGGGGAAGAAAACTATATACACCTAGAGAGAGGGATGTGAAATGTGGACCACAATATAACATTTTCATTTTCTCTATTGAGGTTTGCTTGCATTGTATTTCCTTTATCGGATTATTCTTTCTTGTCGTTACGATTTCTCCTGCACAAAAAATAAGGTGTGGCAATAACTATACATATATTCTATTTCTTAAGTATTCTGACATAATTATCATGTAGTGGATATCCTGCCATCTAGGGGAGGGGTGGGGAGTAGGGGGGAAAAATGTAACAGAAAGCTTTGTAAGGGTTAATGTTTAGGAATTACCCATACATATGTTTTACAAATAAAAAATATTAATAATTTTTTTTTAAAAAATTAAAAAAAATAAAAATGAAGCTTACAACCTAATGGGACAACACAATAAATAAAAAAGGTCTTAAAGTGGATTGAAGGACACAAAAGGTATCTGGCAAAGAATGGGTCAAGAGTACCTGGATCCCTTTATGAAAAGGTAGACGTGACTATATACTCACCAATTTTGAGAGGTATCATCAGACTTGACATATCTACAGACTGAGACATTTTCATCACAATATTAATTTGACAATTTTGTTCTCTGGGATTGCTAATTTTTATTCTTCAGTATTCAGGATCTACTTATTGCCTCTGTGTTTAGCATTTCCCCATCCTTAGGCCCTCCCTGCCACAAATTAAGTGCTTTACATGCTGTGACTCAAATATATATTTGCATAAAAGAATACCATATCTATATTTGGACAAAAAGAATAAATTTTGCTTGGCAAAGGATTTTTATTTAATTCATGTAAGTCTTTTAAATAAAATAAAATAACTGTTTTACATATCTTAAATTGGTTCTCAGATTAAGCAGCAATCTTTAGAGTAGCAGCAACAGAAAAAATTTTGTCTGTGAATGAAATGTGATTCTAAAACCAGTAATTAAACATCCATAAAGCACAGAAAGTGCAAAATATTTTGCAATCATTTACTTTTAAGGGAAAAACTGAAATTTTAAAAATTATGAATCTATTTTTAAATAAAAGTTCTAATCTAATGGTGTGTATTATTTGTATATTTTATGCCCTGTACTTGATTTTAAGTACCTGGTGGGCAATAATGTTATTGTTTATATTCTCCACAATTCACATTGACAGAATGAGAAAGGATTTTAGAGATCATTTAGTTCCAGTTTTCCAATTATTTTTTTTAAACATAGTGAGGCCTATATATGTAAAATGATTTGCCCAGGGTAATATAGGTAGCACATAAGGAATGATTCCTGGATTCCTAAATTTTTCATCAATAAAATGCTACCTCTTCTCAAAAATTTTCCCACTCAATGTCATCTGTCTCATTCTGTTTTTTCTCCTTCTTAGGTGTACTGGATAAAAAAAAAAAACAAAAAACAAAAAAAGAAAAAACAAAAACAAAACCAAAACAAAACAAAACAAAAAAACAAGATTTGCCGTTCTCATGGACAAACTGTTGGTATTCTTAGTATATCTATACTTTGTTTCTACTTTAAGTCCATCTCACAGCCTATTTCTTGCAATCTTAATAATATCCTCCATTAATCTATTAAAAATTCTCCCAAAGTTTACCAGTAACCTTATTATCATCCTATTATCACCTCATCTTACTATCAATCTATATTTATAAATTTGGGACTATAGACTGCTTCCTTCCTTCTAGACATTTATTTTTGGCTTTCATGTAACATGATTTTTTATATAAAAACAATTCTGATGAAGAGGTAAAGGGAAGTTTTCTAAATGACAGATATGGTTGCATAGGAAACTCATCAACCATCTTAGATTTTTAAAGAACATGTACTGAGGAGAGAAGAAAAGAAGCATATTGGTTGGACACAAAAACTGGGATTGTTAAACTTAGAAATAATTAAGAATGGTAAGGAAGATGAAGAAAAAATTGCTTGTATGTGTGCATTTAAAATTATGATTCAGGAAAGAGGAAGATCAGAGAAGGGACAAGATAACTACATAAGGAGTATAGCATGATGCTAATGAGTTATGGGAAAAAAGTAGAATTCCTCTATATTTGATTTCCTTCCATTTTCTTTGTCAAGTAACATAACCTTTGAACCTAAAATAAATAGAACAAAAATGTCCAATAGAGATTTGATAAATTACTAAGTTGGGATACATTGAGACAGAATTTAAGAGCTTTTGATGAATTAAAGCTATTTGGCACAAATAAAAGTGTTTCAGGGTACTGGAAGAAGCAGCAAATGTGACTGCTATGGCACTGTCAGTTATCTTTGAAAGATGTGGAGAACATGGGAGATACCAAATGGTTTGGAAAAACTTTTACTTTTTATAACACCTAATTTTTTTCCTCTATATCTCCACCCCATCTTATATTTGCCTCATTTCCCCAGGCCACCCATTTGTTTTTGTTATTATTTTTTTTTACTTTTAAAAAAATTAATAGTAATTCAGTAATGTGAGAAACAAACTAGGCTTAAATTTCAATAGAACAGTTAAAATTCAATGTCTCAGAAACCTTGAGCAGAAAATGAGAAACTCTGAAGCTAAAATATCCACAAAATGTTCTAAGATTCAAAGTAAAGTAATATAATCTCTCTCTTTTTTATTAAAGCTTTTTATTAGCAAAACATCTGCATGGGCAATTTTTCAACATTGGCCCTTATAAAGTCTTCTGTTTCAAATGTTTCTCTCCTTCCCCCCACCCTCTCCCCTAGATGGCAGGTGGTCCAATACATGTTAACTTTGTTAAAATTGATGACAAATCGAACATATTTATAGAGTTATCTTACTGTACAAGAAAAAAACGGATCAAGAAGAAAAAAAAAACCTGAGAAAGAAAAAAAAATGCAAGCAAACAACAACAGATAGCGTGAAAATGGTATGTTGAGGTCCTACAGGCCTCTGTCTGGATTTATATCACTTTCTTCATCACTGAACAATTGCAACTGGTTTGAAACATTTTTTTTAATTAATACTTTTTGTTTGCAAAACATATGTATGGGTAATTCTTCAACATTATTCCTTTCAAAGCTTTCTGTTACAAATTTTTCCCCCCTACTCCCCATCCCTCCCCTAGATGGCAGGATATCCACTACATGTTAATTATGTTAAAATACTTGACAAGTCGAATATATGTATACATATTTCCACACTTATCATTGTTGTGCAAGAAAAATCATATCTACAAGAAAGAAAAATCAGAGAAAGAAAACACAATGCAAGCAAACATCAATAGAAAGCATGAAAATGATATGTTGTGGTCCACATTTCACATCCCTCTCTCTGGGTGTATATGGCTTTCTTCACTGAACAATTGGAACTGGTTTGAAACATTTCATTGTTGAAGAGAGCCATGTCCATCAGAATTGATCATCATGTAATGTTGTTGCTGTGTATAATTATCTCCTGGTTCTGCTCATTTCACTCAGCAACAGTTCATGCAAGTCTCTCCAGGCCTCTCTGAAATCGTCCTGCTAGTTGTTTCTTACAGAGCAATAATATTCCATAACATTCATATACCATAATTTATTCAGCCATTCTCCAGTTGAGGGGTATCCATTCAGTTTCCAGTTTCTAGCCACTACAAAAAGGGCTGCCACAAACATTCTTTCACATGTGGGTCCCTTTCCCTCCTTTAAGATCTCTTTGGGATACAAGCCCAGTAGAAATACTTGCGGGTCAAAGGGTATGCAAAGTTTTATTACTTTTTGAGCATAATTCCAAATTGCTCTCCAGAATGGATGGCTCCATTCACAGTTCCACCAACAATGTATCAGTGTCCCAGTTTCCCGACATCCCCCTCAACATTTGTTAAATATAATATGTATCTCTGATCAATGAATATTCGGAAGAAGAGACTCACTTGGCTTAAAACTTTTGATAAAGATATCTAGGCTAACCATTGATTTAAACTGACCATGTTCAAGGATCTATAACTATATTTTATATACTTTTTCTCTCAGTAACACATGAAATCTATACAAAAATTAACCATGTATTACGGCATAAAAATCTCAAAATCAAATACACAAAGGCAGAATACTAAAAAACAACATTTTTTCTCTCTCCTATCTCTCTACATATTGAATAACAAAATTCTTGTAACAAATATGCATAATCAAACCAAATAAATTTCTGCATTGTCCATATCAAAAATGTGTCAATATTTTCTGTTTACATCATATCTTTATTGGGAGTTAGTAGTACATTTCTTCATAAGTCCTTTGTGACTAGGGTTGGTCAGTGCCTCAGAGTTACATCTTTCAAAAATATCTTTACAATTTTGTTATTATTGTATATATTATTCTCCTGGTTCTGATTACTTCAATCTGCACCAATTCATACAGTCTTTCTAGATTATTTGAAACCAAAGCCTTGCCTATCAATACAATAAAATTTCATCGCATTCATATTTTCATTTGTTTAGCCATTACCCAATTGAATGACATCCCTTGAGTTTCCAACTCTTTGCCACTCCATTAATATGCTTGTATGTGTAGATTATTTCTCCATTTCTTTGATTATTGTGATATTTACAAAGATCAAACACATAGTAGGAGTTCCTCATTTCTATCACTTAGACTCCTACCCATTTATAAAGTCCAAGATTAAGTCTTTCCGAATTTGTTGTAACAATCACTAGCAAGGATGTAAATTTGCACTCATATTGGGTAGTTACCATATTCTAATTGTGCAATAAATCTTTTGTGCACATACCTTATCATGCTGATCCACTTTAAACTACTTCAGGGTAGAGGTTTCTTGTTATATTTATCTCTTGGACTCTTCTAGAAGTGAACACAGTATTCAATATAATTATTTTTCCAGTTAACTTTCATTTCATGTGTTTACATTTATAATTTTAGTATTTTTTTTGGCTCTTGTTTGTTTTTATACCAGTAGCTCAGGAAATTTGTATAAATGATAGAAAACTACAAGCTTGTGGGAGAAAATAAAATTATTTACAGGAATGCAAATAGCACATCAGCCCAGACTCAACTGTGGCTTTCGAATGAAACGTTTGTTTAAATACTTGTTAAGGGTTTTTGGCCAAGTCAGTTGTTCAAACGTCATGTATACTTTTAATTTTTGTCTCTCTTATTCAATTGCAATTTTCTTGAAAATAGATATGGGGTGTTTTTCATTTTTACATTTCCTATAATGACTAGAAGGTTGAAGCTGGTGCTCAGGTAATACTTGCTAAATGAATGGAAATTAGAAATGCTTTCCTAATTTCTACAATAAAATAATGATTTACATTTACATAATATTTCTAAGATTGATAAAACACTTTACTTATAGTAACTCCAACTGCATAAATAAATGCTAGCAAAAATAGAAGTAAACTTGATTCATATTTTTAAGGGTTGGCGGATGGGCCTTTGAATAATTATTTTTTTAAAATGACTAGAAAATCTTCCTGAATGAAGTAGATGTGGTATTTTCTTTTTCATTTGAATAAAACAATCTGCTCTTTCTTAAAGAAGCCAAAACAGATTCCCTCTAAATATTCTGGTATGTATCTGATTCATTTAGTATCTCACAGGCAGCTCCAAGTATTTCACATCATCAGATGACTTCAATTACTGTATTTAAGCCTTGGGTACTCTCTTTTCTTGCTACTTAGTGAGGCTATTACATAAGAGGTTTCCTTCATTAAATGAAGTACTCATAAAGTCTTCAAGACTATGCAGCACTTCTGCAAAGAATTTTCTCCCAGTCTTATTTTTTATGCTTTAAGGAAATCTAACATAAATAATCATCAAGGGAAAAGATAATGATGAATTTTGGAGAGGATGTTTGGAAAATTGGGACACTAATACATTGTTAGTGGAATTGTGGATGGATTCAACCATTATGGAGAGCAATCTGGAACTAGGCTCAAAAAGTTATCAAACTTTTATTTGGAATTATGAATATTATTGTTTTGTAAGAAACGACCAGGAGGATGACATCAGAGAGGCTTGGAGAGACATAAATGAACTGATGTTAATCGAAATGAGAAGAATCAAGAGATCATTATACACAGCAACAAAATTATACAAAGATCAATTCAGATGGACCGGCTTTTTCATCATTGACCTGATTCAAACCTGTTCCAATTGTTCAGTGATGAAGAGAGCCATCTACCCTGAAAGAGAGGTCTATGGCCACTGATTGTCGTTCACAACATAGAATTTTCACTCTTTTTGTTGTTGCTTGCTTGTATTTTATTTTGCTTCTTTTTTAACTGGTTTAGTTTGATTTTTCTTGTGCAGCACAATAATTATATAATTAATGCATATGCATTATGCATTATTAGATTTTACATATATTTCTACCATGTTTAACATATATTGCACTACTTGCCATCTAGGTGAGGGCTTGGGGGAAGGGAGGGAAAATTGGAACACCAGGTTTTGCAAAAGCTAATGTTGAAGAATTGTCCATGCATATGTTTGGAAAAAAAAAAAAAGCTTTCATAAAAAAAAATAAAAATGGGATAAAAAAGTCAGGGGCAAGCTATTTATACATTGTTATCTCCTGTATATTGTTAGGGCCCAAAAAGTCAGGGACCTTGATAAGAAGTTTGTCTTGACTTGAGGGTAAGAAGGTATTGTGTGCAGTTCCCTTGAAGAACATGAGACCTGGAGACTTGATGAGATTACTGATAATGGCTCAGATAAAAGAACTATTCAAAGTGATCCAAAAAGCAGGGTTGCCCCAGGTGTGTTCTGTTATCAGGATGTGAGCTCCATTATCTTTCTGACTTCCTCATGTTAACACAAGGTTAATTGCTAAAAGATGGTGGGAGAGGCTGGCTGAGGAAAAGTGCCTCAATAAAGAGCATCTTGATTTCATCTTCTTCTGGCTTGTGACTCTCCTTGGGGAACACTCAGGTCATGTCAGGATTGGAAAAGAAGTTTGGGAGGAGGAAAGACCAGGCTGCCCTCAGGTATAATACCTGGCAGTATATAGCAATTGTATAGAATAAAAAGGATTACAAATACCCATATTTTCAAATCATCAAGGCACCAAGATCAGACTGGAAAACTCAGGTACCTAGATATTTTCCTATCAATTAAAATGTGTGCTAAACACTTAACTTTCCATTGTGTGCTAATTGAGTTCTCTGTTTTAAGAGCTTGCTTTTCTAACTTTCTCAGGTTGAGAGATAACTGAGAAACCTGTTTACATTTTTCCTCCTGGGATGTTCCTCTTTCTGTCTTCCCACTGATTTTTAAGATTTCCCTAGGTGCTAAGAATTCAAACTACAGCAGAAATTTAAGCATCCTAGAATTTCTTTCTATCTTATTTCCTAGATATTCCTTTCAAAATTTCCAATTTTGATTTTGGTCAAAAATCCTTTTTTTTTCTTCAGAAGAACCTTGGTTTTGTTTCAGTATGTAAAAATTACTTTTTTTTCCTGACACAAGCTGTAAAAATGGCAATTTTTTATTGCCAACAACGTTTTTCCTTTTTTTACACAAGCATTACCAAGGTTAATATTTTCAAGATAATAGATGAGAAAGGTAGATGTTCATTAGAAATAAAGAAAAAAAGAAATAATCCACATACAATGAATTCAGAATCTGAGAAGTTAGGAAGAAAAATCTCAAATATTTTCAAAGTAAAATTAAGTATCTAATTTGTTGATACAGATTACACAATAAGAACAAATTGTAGTACTCTTTGTTTACTTATTGCTTACCTTTAATCAATTCAAGATTAAATTATTAAGCCAATTATATCTTAAGGATTCATTAGAAAATAAAATTTATAATATTGTTAAATAATTCACATAGTTTTTATATTTCACTTATTCTTTTTTGTTTATGCTTTATTAGTTATGTTACTTATCTATTTTCTGTAATTTGAAAGTATTTTTCTAAAGGCCTATGTAGCAATGCATTATATATGGTCTGTGGATTTTGACTAGGTTGGCATAAAATGAAACCAGTTATTTCTACAACATTATAATGAAATATACATCTAACTATTCTAATAGTAATAATAATATTAATAAAAATAACATTTGGAAAAATCCTCCAATTTCCCAGTGCCTTTTTTTCTTTCTTTTTCCCCTTCTTATTCATAATTAAATAATAAACTAAGTAAAAAGAATCCATCATATTCTTGTAACACTTAGATTCATGTAATATATCTATAATATGTCCTTCCAATTTCAAGTAGCAAATACATCATTCTTTTTTTGTAGATAAAATTTTGTCTACTTCCTCTCAATCCTAACATATACTATCAACTGTGGAGATAGAATAAAATTAGGACAACTGTAAAATGTGGAGAAGAGGCATAAGATATGCTTAATTAAAATGTTTGCTTCATATTAATTAAAGAAACATTTTTTATTGTTCAGGTCTTTTCAGCTGAAAAGAAACATTGTTGTTAATTGGTTAGGGTGGCAGGGGAATATGCCTTTAGGCAAAATACAACAAGCAGAATATATTTCCAATAGAACAATGTAATAATTTGGGAGAAATATCTCAGATGTCAAAAAGTGACTATAATAGTGGAATTTAGGTATTTGCAGGGCCAACTTCCATGTAATCTCTATAATAGTAACTCAACTTCTTACTTTCTTGTTACAGAGATCTAGGAGTTTTTCACCTTGTGAAAACATCATAGAAAGAATCCTTCAAATGCCTTTCTATTTTAGTGGTAATCCTAAAGAACTAGGTATTGATGGGGTCAAAGTATCAATTGCTAATTTGAAATAAACATGTGACAAAATCTCAATGGCAAAAAGGCAGCCTTATTTAGGGGAATAGTTTACACACAAAAATAAGAGATTCAAATAAGCACCGGGAGTGGCAAATACAAAATAAAGTTGGAAAAGCATATAGTTAGACTAACCCAAGTTAGCCAGAGTAAAGAGGAACAAAGCATTAGAGGCAAGACACTATGAAGAGGGGGATACAGAATAACTTCAAATTGGGCTTAGCCCTGAAAACAATTTAGCAAAGATATTCATCATAAGCAATAGCTTTGTAGAGGAAATATAGCCTTGGATATTTCCCATGTATAAAGGCATGAACTCAAGAAGGAGGGATCCAAGAGCTAGAGTACAGACCATATCTCAGACCTGCCTAAAGATATGCTAATTAATATCTCAAAAAGTTGTTTAAGCATACCTAGAGGTTTGGGAATGGGCAAAGGGGGAAGTAATAAAGATTTCTTACCTCCTAATCATTGTATAGGAAACAGGATAATCTGGGAATTATCTGATAATAGAATTATCTCTCAATAGTTTCTTCCTGATGAAATATAAAATGTGCATTTCTGATGAAAGCTTCTAAAATTAATTATACTATAAAGTTTCTTGCCCATTGGAAATCTCTTCTTCACAAAAATGCAATTCTGATGCCTTATCATGATGCATAGTAACTCTGAATATTTGAAGAATTTTCCAAGAGAATTCAATACTCTTAAGTTCTAATGAATTGAAAGGGCTTTGAATATGGTGTCTATTTGTTCCCTGAAGATGAGAGTAGCTAAAGTCAGGGAAATTCATCACCATAGTGATCTATAAAATAGACAAAAATGAAAAACAAACAGCCCTCAGTCTTGTGTGATCTATATGTCAGCAGCAAAATGATAATAAGAATGGATGCACAAATAAATAAAAGCAGAGAGACCAAGGAGTCATAAGAATACCACAATTCTTAGCATTTCAAAATTGAATTTAACTTTTTGTAATTAGAACATGTGACCTAAATAACTCTACTTTTTTTTCCAAAGAGAATGGCTATTGTGAATTTCTCATAATCCATACTTAGACCCCACAGTGTCTCTATCTTTGAATTGGATATTACTATCCCAACCACATCAATATGACTTCAAATAAAAAGAATGTCAGTATGGATATAGTTGACTTTCCTGAACAGTGTATCAACCCATTGGTTTTTGATTTATTTGGGGAAATAGGTAAAATAGGTGCCAAGAAGAGTAAATACAAAATAGACTAGGGAAAAAGTCAAGTTCTTCCATGGGAACTCCCTATTGACCAGGAAAAAGGAAATAATCCATGAGGTAAGAGTAAGTCATTGACTAGCAAGTTAGGTCCCATTAAAAAGGTCCCATTAAAAAGATCCCATTAAAAAGAAGGCAATGTGAAGAACAGAAAGAGAGTAACTCATAATGGGCTTAGTCCTGAAGAGAAATGAACAAAGATCTTCATCATAAGCAGATTTTTAATACAGCTTTTTTTTTATTTTCAAAGCATAGGCATAGATAGTTTTTAACATTCACCCTTGCATAACTTTGTGTTACAATTTTTTTCTCCTCCCTTCTTCCCACCCTTTCTCTTAGATGGTAAGTAATCCAATCTATATTAAACATGTGCAATTCTTCTATACATATTTCCACAATTATCCTGCTGTACAAGAAAAATTAAATCAAAAAGGGAAAATATGAGAAAGAAAATGCAAGCAAAAAACAAAACAGTGAAAAGACTATGTTGCAATCCACACTCAGACCCCACAGTCTCTTTCTGGGTACATATGCCTCTCTCTATCACAAGACCAATGGAACAGGCCTGAATAACATTCCTGCTGATTATAGCCACATCCATCAGAATTGATTATCCTATAAATTTGTTGTTGCTGTGTACAATAATCTCTTGCTTCTACTCACTTCATTTAGCATCCATTCCTGTAAGTCTCTTCAGGCTGCTCAGAAATTATACAAGCAGATCTTTTCTATGAGAAATTAACCCTTGGGGGTTTTTCAGGGAGTCCAGAGTAGTAAAGACAGGAACTCAGAAGGAGGGCTCAGGTAGCCAGATCTGGCAAACCAGGTCTTGGACCTGTCTAAAACATATGCTGATCAATATCTCAAAAATTTATTTGAAAATACCAAGGTTTGGGGATGGACAATGAGGGTTGATAGAGTTCCTCATAATCAGGATAATCTGGAAAAGTTAAGTTCCCCTCAAGGTAGATTCAAATGTTGTTTAAAAAACAGTTTTAAATATGCTAACTAGATTGTAGACAAGATGGAAGAATTAACAATATTCTTGACTTCACATATTTCTGTATGAACAAAATTTGGAGTTCTACCTGACAAGGAAAGAGAATAAGTTAAATCAATACGAAGTTGTGAAATTATAAGTGGGAAAGAATGCTTAAATGTTCTATTCAGAGAGACTATTAAAGACGCGGAAAGAATCAGTCCCATTTCCTTCCCAAAGGCAATCAGAAAAGTCATTTCACTGGATATTTGGTAATTTTGCCTTGAAAGCACACAGACCACCAACCATGAAGGTTTTTGCAATTTAATTGCCAGTATCTGAAGCAATTGGTGAAAAGAAAAATGGATCATTTTATGGAGGCTTTAAAATACTCTAAACTAAATGACAAGCTATTTGTTTGTTTTTGCTTGTTTATTTATTTTGGCATGCTCAAAGACTATAATATAGAAGCAATGGAAAGGATAGTAAAAATTTATAAATTTCTTTCAAGAAACAACAGTGATTAAAAAAAAAACCCTCAAAGATTACTTTAAGGCTTCTTTAAAACCCCATGTATATCCAGAAAGAATGTTAAAAGTTACAAGTGGAGAAAATCAAATAACATCATACAAATGAAGATCACTATAACAACCAACAGAAACAATATATTCACAATGTGAAGGTCATTTAAGAGTTAGCTATCTATTTACAGTTAAAATGTAAAATAAACATTAGGTCGAAAAAATAAGGAGAAAAGATAAGGATGAAAATACAATTATGTTTCTTTCACCACCTGTCTGAAAAGACTTTTTAAAATGGAAAATGAAGGAAAGGTTAAAAAATATTGACTCAAAATTTCTTAGTAAATGCAAATAGTGCAAAAATAATTTCTGTAGTGAGGCCAAAGGAAACCCCAAACACTTAAGGAATGGTTTTACCAAGCAAAGGGTCCAGGCAGTAAAGAGTAATATTGATTTAGAACACAAGCTTATTTGTTAAGCATTACAGAGATTTGAAGATTAACAAAATGAATTCAAGACATAACAAAAAATGAGAAAGGCCAAAAAAATTAATTTGAAGAAAGCTGGGCTTAAGACATACCTAAATCAAATCATCCTAGACATTTATAAATTAAAATCAAGAGACTAAAAAAAAAAAAAACACATTAAATTAATCTTATTGTTCTACAGCAATCTATTTTCCTTATCAGGACTAGTAGAATAATTACATATGGATAAAATAACTGAATAACCCAATTTGCATTTTAGAGAAGCAATAGAATGTGAGAAGATAAAGTTAGAAAGTATAAAGGATGCATCTAAATATATCTAGAGTAATCAAAGCTGAGTGTCATAATTTAGCTTATTTAGTTATCCATGTGCATATTTATCCCTCAAATCCCATGAAATATAACCTCTTGAACTGCTGGGATGGTTTCATTTTTTCTTTATAGTCATACATACACTAGAACATTAATAACAGTTAGTTGAATTGACTAACTGAATTGTGAATGAAATGTTTGGACAGAAATATCTTAACTACTGTTTCACAGGTAAACACATATAAGAGTCAGAACTTAAAATCCAAATCTCTTGTCTCCCATCCCAGTACTATTTCTAAGCAGCTTCTTTTTTGAATCAAAACTTGTGATTCCTAGGTAAATAATTTAAAATAAATAATCAATAACTTTGGGAACTAAAGTGTAAACACAAATTTAGAGGCCTTGATAATCATTCTATGTAAAAGGATGTTTGGTGGTTTATAAATTAATTTGAGAAATTAACCAATCAACCTGACATAACGACCATTTATTACACTTAGAATGAGATACCCCTTCTCTAAATGTGATCATACCTACTAGTGCCTAATCTAATAATGCAATAAATATTTTTTAAGTTCCTACTATATGGCCCTTGCTAATCACTGGGGATTCAAATGATATTTGTTATTATTTTTTCTAGACCTGTAAAATAATGTCTAGGGAGTTTGATTGGAATAGCACTAAATAAATAGATTAATTTAGGTAGTATTGCCATTTTTATTAGTCATTTGGCCTATCCAAAAGCACTTGATACCAATTGTTTAGATTTGACTTTATTTGTGTAGAAAGTGTTTTCTGATTGTGTGCGTATAGTTCCAGACTTTGCCTTGGGAGGTAGACTCCCAAATATTGTATATTATCAACTTTTATTTTAAATGGAATTTCTGTTTGTATCCCTTCCTGCTGGACTCTGTTGGTAATATATAAAAATGCTGATGATTTCTGTGGATTTATTTTTTATCTTGCAACTTTGCTAGGAATAGGTGTTGGATTTTATGAAATGCTTTTTCTGCATCTATTGAGATAACCATATGGTTTTTATCAGTTTGATTACTGATATAGTTAATTATGTTAATAGTTTTCCTAAGATTGAACCAATCCTATATTCCTGGTATAAATCCTACTTGGTCATGATGTATTATCCTGGGGATGATTTTCTGTAATCTCTTTGCTAATATTTGTTTATGATTTTTGCATAAATATTCATTAGGGAAATCGTTCTATAATTTTCCTTCTCTGTTTTCATCCTGCCTGGTTTAGGTATCATGTCTGTGTCATAAAAGGAAATTTATAGGATTCCTACTTTCCCTATTTTTTCAAATAGTTTATATAATATTAGAATTAATTGCTCTTTGAATGATTGGTAGAATTCACATGTAAATCACTCAATATTTGAATTGTTTCTTTCTGGCTCCTTGCAATATTTTTTCCTTAGCCCTATAGTTCTGAAATTTAACCATGATATTCCTTGGAATTTTCATTTTGGGGTTTCTTTCACGTAGTGATGGTTAAATTCTTTCAAGGATTATTTTACTTACTGATTCTAGGACATATGGCAAGTTCTCTTTGATGCTTTCCCGGAAAATAGTGCCTAAGCTCTTTTTTCATCATGGTTTTCAGGAAGTCCAATAATTCTTACCTTGTCTCTACTAGATCTATTTTCCAGGTCAGTTGTTTTTCAGACTAGATATTTGACATTTTTTTTCTATTTAAAAAAAATTAATTTTGTTTGTCTAATTCTTGATGTCTCATTGAGTAATTTATTTTCATTTTTTCAGTTCTGACTTTTAGTGAATTATTTCCTTCAGTTACCTTTTTTAGTTCTTTGTCTATTTATTCAATTGAATTTTTAAATGACTTGTTTTGTTTTATGGATTTTTTTTCCATTTCACAAATTCGGTTTTCCTTTCCATTTTATCAAATCTATTTTATAATGTGTTATATGCTTTTTTTCATTTCACTAAATTTATTTTGTAAGGAATTCTCTTCAGAGAATTTGTTTCTTTTTCTAAATCTTCTTAAAAAGTTCTCCTTTCCTTTCTCCATTTTTCTTCTAGCTCTCTTTTAAGATCTTTTTAAATTTCTTCCAAAAGAGCTTGTGAAATGGGGATCAATTCATATCACTCTTTGGCGCTTCCTCTAGAGATGATCTGCTTTTAGTCTCCTCATGGTTTGAAATCTGTTCTTCTCTTTCACCATACCTATCTATGGTCAGCGTTCTTTTTGTTTTTGCTTTTCCTGATTTCTTTTTTAAAGTTGAGGTCTGTTTTAAGGGCAAGGGGAAAACTGTCCAAACTCCCTCTACAAGCAGCTATGGTTGTGATGAGTCAGTTCTGACTGACTTTTTTTTTTATTTTTCCTTTATTAAAGCTCTTTATTTGCAAAACATATGCATGGGTAATTCTTCAACATTGACTCTTACAAAGCTTTCCATTACAAATTAGTGCTGATTGACTTCTGCTGCTGGGTGAGCGTGACCAAGTCCTGTGAAATTCTGGCATTTGGGCATTCACTGTTTGCCTTTTGTATTTGTGTTGGATGTCTTATAACTGGTCTGCTGACCTTCTGGCTTCCAATCAGGGCAGAGTAGCCAACACTGCTGTAGTTTCCTTCCAGTAGATTTTCCAGCAAGCAGAGCCCACATCATCCTAGGACTGTGCACTGCCTGCACTCAGCATCTATGCTCAGCCCACCTGCAGTATTTTAATGTGGCCACTGCTAGGTCTTGTGTAATTCTAATTGTGAATCTGACATATGTGAATTGTTATTTTCTTGTTGCTAATAATATTGTCTCCTTGACCTGAGGGTTTCAGAATTTGGCTATGAAGTTCCTGCAGGTTTTCCTCTTAGGATTTCATACAAATGGTAATTTTTTTTTCTATTTCTACTTTCCCTTTTTGTCCTAACACTTTGGGATAATTTTCCTTATTCCTTATGCTATTGTATCAAGATTATTATTTTTGATTATAGCTTTCAAGTAGTCTGATTATTCTTATGTTTTCTCTTCTTGATCTGTACTCCAGATCAAAATTTGTCTTTTTTAGTGGATACCTCACATTCTCTTCTTTTTTTTTCATTCTTTATATTTTGTTTTTATTATTTCTTGTTCTCTTATAACTTCACTGAATTCCCTTTGCCCAGTTTTAGTTTTTAAGAAGTCATTTCTTCCTTAGGATTTTGGATCTCCTTTTTTAAATTTGGTTGACTTACTTTTCATAGTTTCCTTTTTTCTTAGATTGTTCTGATTTTTTAAAATTTATTTAGTTTCTCTCATTTGATTTAAAAATTCTTTTTGAGTCCTATGAATTCTTTTTGGGACAGGTGATCATTAGATGTTACTCTTTGGGGTAGGAGCACTTTTTTTTCTTTTCTTTTTTTTTTTTTTTTACTTCAGTATCCTCCTCTGAACACTATTGCCAGTCTTCTCTACTTTCATGTTAGGTTCTTTGTCCTTTGCTGATCATCTTTTTTATAGCAGATTTTTGGTGTAATCATCTCTAGTCCTAAGGTTTGGGAGAAATGCTACCTCTGACCTAAGTACTCCTTCAGTTTTCCCTTCTAGGCTGAAATGAAAACCAAGTATTTTGCCCTCCTGAAGTGACCATAGCTAGTTTCTGCACTGAGTGGGCATGTTCTGGTTCCTTTTCACCCAAAGGTACATCTCAGCAGCCCAGCTCGGCCTTGTTTCCCTTATCAGTACAGGTTCCCTCAGTCTTCTCTGACCCATACTGGATACCACATTTCTCACTCTGGGGGATGAAAATTCCTATGCCTGGGGCATAGCTTACCTCAAACTCAGGTAGTCCCCCTGCTTCACCATTTGCTTTTCCAAGGGAATTATCCTTCAGATGTTTACACTATACAGGGGCCAAAACATAAACCTGGTGTCATTTTTTTTTGGTCTCCAGGTTTCCTAGGAGAACACTGTTCTGTCCAAATTCTTATTTGTTTTTACCCCTCTATTTTGCCCTGATGTCCATTTTTAATCTTTTTTGTTTGGGAGATAGAAAGAGCATGGAATTGTCTGACCTACCTTGCCATTTCCCCAGAATCCCTGTGAGCACTTTTCTTACTAATGAAAATCTTACCTGTTCTAAGAGCTCTTTGCCTTTTAAAAAGATCTTCAATTCCTAGGGCAAAAAATAACTCATCAAATTCATGTTGAGACTCTCCAAGCAGAGTTATCCTGATTTCCAAAGGGCAGGTATAATTTATGTCAACAAGTCAAGTGAATAAGCATTTATTAAGTGTTTACATTGTACCAGGCATCATACTAAGTTCTACACATACTAAGTATTAGCTGTGCCCTTTAAAGCATTCACATTCTAACAGGGGAGATAAGGTGCAAACAACTATCTATGTACAAATTATATATATGGTAAATTGGAGATAATCAAAACGGAAAAGTACCATACCTATATTTTGCCAGTTTGTTAGTACCTACTAGTGCTCATGCTCCATTGACACAACCTAAATAATTCAAGTTGCTTTCACATCTGCTCTTTTTCACTCATCAGTATTATTTGAAGTGATATGAACTTTACATAAGTGTTTATATACAAATAATTCTTAGACAATTTTTATACTCTGAAGTGATGAGCGATAAATATGTACTGGGTAATGTAATTACAGTTTGCTTCCATCACTCCATCTCTCCCTAATGAACTGTGGGTATAGCACAATTTCAGATTCAACTTGAACAGAAGAGTAGAAGGGAGAAGTATACTAGGAAGCAGCCAGTGAAAAATGTGTAGGTCAATGTAAAATGACAGCTGATTGCATGACTGATAGAAATAAGCACAGTTACTAGATCACATACAGGATAGAAAGTGAGTCAGATACATGGAGAATCTGCTAAAAGTCGTGTTAGCCACAAGGCAAGGAGCAAAGAAAAACATCAGGGAGATTCCCTGTCATAATAGTTACCCCAGAAAAGGTTTAGCTCTTGAAAAGCAGAACATGCCTTTCTTTTGGTTTTGCATCCAAATGCTTTGCATGGTGGTGAATACGTAGTAGGGGCTTAATAAATATTTATCAATGCTTATAAAATTTCATGTTTATGAGGAACACTTGTTTTCCCTTGTTTTTAAAAATATATTTGAAATAGTTCATTGGGAAGTTTTATCTGCTCTTAGAAGGCAGTAAAATATGCTTTTTACTTTTCACAATTTCCCCAGAGATGTTCTGATATAATTTTTTTTTTTCCCTCCTAACAACACCTGTAACCTGATTTGATAGAATTATATGAGTCAATATTATTTATAATCATACCTACTGTTGCTCAATACTTTATAGTTACTTATTTTCTCTACAAAAAGTGTTTATAAATTTTTATTTCCTTTTAAGATTAACTGTGTAAGAATGGTTAACTAATCAATCCCTCATAAGCAGTTATACTCATATAATGTGTAATCAACTTTAGCTGCTTTGTGTACAATTTGAACCGTATTTTCCAAAGTCATTTTAGAAATTTTAAAATATGTACATTTTAAAATTAGGATATATTGAATGTTACCATCATTATCATCTTCCTGGCTCTATTTTTCTTAGTAGAATTTTTTTTATTAAAGCTTTTTATTTGTATAACATATGTATGGGTAGTTCCCCAGCATTGATCTTTACAAAGCTTTACATTACAAATTTTACCCCAGTCCCCTCCCCTCCCCTAGATGGCAGGAAGTCCACTACATGTTAATAATGTTGAAATACTTGAAAGGTGTGCAAGAAAAATCCTATGTACAAGAAAAAAAAAAGAAAATCAGAGAAAGGAAACACAATGCAAGCAAACATCAATAGAGATCATGAAAATCTTTCGTTGCAATCCATATTTCATATCCCTCTCTCTGGGTGTATATGGTCTTCTTCAGTGAACAAATGGAACTGGTTTGAGACAATTCTTTGTTGCAGAGAACCATGTCCATCAGAATTGATCATCATGTAATACTGTTGTTACTGTGTATAATGATCTCCTGGTTCTGCTCGTTTCACTCAGCATCAGTTCATGCAAGTCTCTTCAGGCCTCTCTGAAATCGTCCTGCTTGTCGTTTCTTACAGAGCAATAATATTCCATAACATTCATATACCATAATTTATTCAGCCACTCTCCAATTGATGGGCATCCCTTCAGTTTCAGTATCTAGCCACTACAAAAAGGGCTGCCACAAACATTCTTGCACATGTGGGGCCCTTTCCTTCCTCTAAGATATTTTTGGGATATAGGCCCAATAGAAACACTGCTGGGTCAAAGGGCATGCACAGTTTGATAACTTTTTGAGCATAGCTCCAAATTGCTCTCCAGAATGGTTGGATCCGTTCACAGTTCCACCAACAATGTATTAGTGTCCCAGTTTTCCCACATCCCCTCCAACATTCATCATTATCTTTTCCTATCATTTTAGCCAATCTGACAGGTGTGTAGTGGTATCTCAGGGTTGTCTTAATTTGCATTTCTCTGATCAACAGTGATTTGGAGCAACTTTTCCTATGACTAGAGATGGTTTTAATTTCATCATCTGAAAATTGTTCATATCCCTTGACCACTTATCTAACGAAGAGTGGCTTGAATTCTTATATATATGAAACAATTCTCTATATATTTTAGAAATGAGGCCTTTATCAGAACCATTAAATGTAAAGATGATTTTCCAATTTGCTGCTTCCCTCCTAATCTTGTCTGCATTAGTTTTATTTGTACAGAAACTTTTTAACTTAATATAATCAAAATTATCTATCTGGTGTTCAATTAGGAGTTCCAGGTCTTCTTTGGACATAAATTTATTCCATCTCCACAGGCCTGAGAGGTAAACTATACTACGTTCCTCTAATTTGCTTACAATATCACTCTTTATATCCGGTTCATGAACCCATTTAGATCTTATCTTGGTATGTGGTGTTAGGTGTGGGTCAAGCCTTAATTTCTTCCACATTAGTTTCCAATTTTCCCAGCAGTTTTTGTCAAATAGTGAGTACTTATCCCAAAAGCTGGGCTCTTTGGGTTTACCAAACAATAAATTGTTAAAGTTATTGCCTAGATTATCCTGATAATCTATCCTATGCCATTGA
>JAJPUD010004505.1:66006-90698 GCA_023553655.1 Myrmecobius fasciatus
TTTATCTCCCTAGTTTCTTTCTTGTTTATTTTGTGGTTTGATTTATCTAATTCTGAGAGAGCAAGGTTGAGATCCCCCACTAGTATCATTTGGCTGTCTATTTCTTCTTGCATCTCTCTTAATTTCTGCCCTAGGAATTTGTGTGCTATTGCACTTGGTGCATTTATATTTAGTATAGATATTGCTACATTATCTATGGTACCCTATAATAAAATAAAGTTTCCTTCCTTATCTCTTTTGATTAGATCTATCTTGGCTTTTACTTGATCTGAGATAAGGATTCCTACCCCTGCTTTCTTTTGTTCACCTGAAGCATAATATTTTCTGCTCCAGCCGTTTACTTTCATCCTATATGTGTCACTGTGTTTTAGATGTGTTTCTTGTAGACACCATATTGTGGGATTCTGGTTTTTAATCCAGTATGATATCCGCTTCCGCTTTATGGGAGAGTTCATCCCATTCACATTCACAGTTAGAATCACTAATTCTTTATTTCCTGCCATCTTATTTAACCAAGTTATGTTTTTCCCTTTCCTTTCCCCTTTCTCCCTTCCCCCCTCCTCAGTACTTTGCTTTTGATGACCCCCTCCCCTAAACAATACTCCACCCTTTAGATCCCCTCCTCCTGTTTTTACTCCTTTCCCCTGATTCTTCTATCTTCCCTTCTATTAATTTGTCCCTTACTTTTCCTCCTTTCACTCCCACTTCTCTCTAGCAACAGACAAGTTTCTATGTGAAATCAAATGTCTGATATACACTTTTAGAGCCCAACCTGATGAGAGTAGGATTTACACAATGCTCATCTCCCTCCCCTCTTTCTCTCAATTATATTAGTTTTTCTTTGCCTCTTCAAGTGATTTTACCTTGTTTTTACCGCCTTTTTTTAGATCTCATTTTACCACTTTTTCCCTCTTTTCCCCAGTATGACAACCTTTTCCCCTCTAGTTCTCTTTTTCATATTATCAAAGTAATATCTAGTTAATTATACCCCCAAACTTTAAGTATACCCCTACTAAAAATAAAGTTCACAAGAGTCCTTTCCTTTTTACCATTTTATGCATCTCTTGAGTTCTGTGTTTGGATGTCGAATTTTTTGTTCATATCTGGTCTTTTCATTAGAAATAGGTGAAATTCACCTATATCATTGAATCACCATCTTCTTCCCTGGAGGATAATGCTCATTCTAGCTGGATAGGTTATTCTTGGCTGTAATCTAAGTTCCTTTGCCCTTCAGAATATCTGGTTCCAGGCCCTTCGATCCTTCAATGTGGAGGCTGACAGACCATGTGTGATTCTAATTATTGATCTTCGATATTTGAATTGTTTCTTTCTAGCTGCTAGCAGGATCTGTTCCTTGGTGGTATAGTCCTGAAATTTAGCCACGCTATTCCTTGGGGTCTTAATTTTGGGGTCTCTTTCAGGAAGTGATCGGTGAATTCTTTCAATGGTGATTTTGCCCTTTGATTCTACAATCTCAGGGCAGTTTTCTTTCAGGATTTCCTGGAAGATAGTGTTTAGATTCTTTTTTTCATCATGGCTTTCAGGAAGTCCAATAATCCTTAGATTGTCTCTCCTAGATCTATTTTCCAAGTCAGTTGTTTTTCCTAGGAGATATTTCATATTTTCTTCTAATTTTTCATTTTTTTGTTTTTGTTTGACTGATTCTTGAAGTCTTATTGAGTCATTCACTTGAATTTGTTCAATTCTTATTTTTAAAGTGTAGTTTTCTTCAGTTACCTTTTTAAGCTCCTTTTGTAACTGGTCATTTTGTTCATTGCACTCTTTTTCCACTTCACTAATTTTATTTTTCAATAAATTGGTGTCTTTTTCATATCTCTTTTGCGGGGCATCATATCTTTCTTGCAAGATATTGTATCCTTCTTGTACTGATTTCAGTTTATTTTCCCATTTATCCTCCAGCTCTCTTTTGAGGTTCTTTATGCAATCTTCCAGAAAGGCCTTTTGAAAAGGGGACCAGTGATGGTCCTTGTTGATTTTCCCTTGAGTTTTGTCTAAAGGAACCTCTGGATCTGGGGTGATCACTTCTTTCTCTTTATAAAAGCTGTCTATGGTGAGAGCTCTCTTTTGCTTCTTCATTTTTTTTTAGACAGTGTGGATATCTCTTTATGGTAGGGAAAAAAAACAACAGCGGCTGAAAAGCTTTGCCCTGGGGCACTTCGGCGGGTTGACTTAAGGTGCTGGGCCGGTGGGGGCTAGGACTAAGTCCCGAATTACTACTTAAACAAGGCAAGTCTGCCAGAACACCTGCCCCCAATCAGGGCAGAGTGTCCCAGTGCCTCAGATAAACTCCAGGTGTTTGGAATTTGGAGTTTAGAGTTCGGAATTTCTGCCACACTGAGCTGAGTCCCACCCTCACTTCCAGCCTACACAGGAGTCGTCTCTCTCTCTGTCAGTGTCTGATTAACCTGATATGAAGTTATCCAGAGAGCAGTGTCCAAATATTTCTGAGTTCATTGACTTGAAGATCAGTTCAGAGGCTTATTTTATTGTTGATTTGAGAGAAGATCGGAGGAGAGGCAGAAAGTCACCTTTTCAATCTGCCATCTTAGCTCCGCCCCCCAAATCTGCTCTTAACTAACAAGAAAATGGAGAGAGAAGTTTGGTTATTTGAAATATCAATGCAAATGGATTGATGTATTATTAATTCATATAAATTTTGAGAATCTAGTAAAAGGGCTTTCTCCATGTCACCAAAATATAAGGAAAGGCTCGTCAATCTTAGCAGATCGGACATTTCTGATAAATTTGTTATAGTGAATGTGTCTATTAAAATTTTTATAATCTTCAAACTTTTCTTTTTGGGAAAGTAATATGTGATTAAATTTAAAATTTCAGAACCTCATTATAACAGACATAAACGATGATTCTGAAGGACTATTTTCCCCTTAAATATCTCATATAATTTTATTATCATTTGTGGAAACAGAAATGTTAAAGCATTCATATTTTAGTGGTGGAATGAATTTATTTTATGGATTTGTTTTGAAGCCTTCAACTTTACTGAGTTATTACTTGTCCCAATGGTTATCTTTATTCATGCCCTCGGATTCTGAAGTAAACCATGATATAAGTAATGAACCATTACCAAATGGGAATAGTTTTATTTCCTCTTTACTTTATGCCTTTAATTTCTTTCTCTTGTTGTATTGCTTTTGCTAGCATTTTTAGTCCAATATATACAAATAAGAAATTTCCAGTAGGGAGAAGTGGTCATCCTTGATTTACTCCTATAATTATTTCTTACTTGTTACCTTGCAATTTTTTATTGTTGAAGGTACTACTAGCTTCGAAATTTGAGTTTTCAGTTTTGCTAGCATATATAGTAAATTCCTTTTGTTTATTGTTTTTAAGTTTTTCCATATTATTTATTTCCTATTTTGTTATTTCATTTTCTTTTGCTTTCTTTTTTAGTTTGGGTTAAAGTCAATTTTATTAATCTTGTCAAAGAACTGGATTTTCTATAACTTTTTTGTTTCTAATTTACATATTTTCCTATTATTAACATCTGTATTGTGCTTATTTTAGATTTGTTTACACTTTAATTTCATCAATCCTCTCTTTTTATATTTTGCTAATTTATATCTTTAGTGTTATTGCTTTAGCTACAGCTCAGAAGTTTTGGTATGTTGTTCCTTCATTATCACTTTCTTTCATATAAATATCATTTTATTACTTTGGATTTTGTTGTTGTCTTCATTTTGGTTTATGTCATTTGTTTGTGCTCCCTGAATACTAAATATTCAAAAAATTGTTTATAGTGATATATTGCATAAGAGATTGGTAACTGTGAGGTTTATTAAGAAACATGTCAATTTTTTAAAAATGTAAATAATTAACCTTTCAGTTGTTGTTTTTAAATAAATTTGTAGCATTCATATTTCAAAATATTTCAAATTATTATTTTTAATAAAATTATTATTAATAAGACTTTGGGAAATCTTAAATTTTTATGACATGAAAGAGACAGGTTTTATGGATAATCTTACAACACAACCATGTTATTTTAGTCACATAACAGATTGAGAAATTTTTATTTATTAATTTCAAGAAAATATGCAGGTAAACCAGAACAGTCCTTATCAAAATTTAATCAGCATAATTATCCATATAATATTTCTACCCAGCTTTAATTAAAAACTGTTGTGTTCTCTTAAATTCTAGACAACAGCATAATTAATTATAGAGAACATGAATGCAGATTAAGACCAGTATGCAAAGAGTAAAACTAGCTGGTTTGGTTCATAACTGCCTAATGTGGATAGAGAATTGGCAAGAGTTTGGCATCATGACTAATTAAAAACTAAAGCCATGGTGAAGTGGAAAAAAATTTTATCACTATGCAATATCATATATGGAAATCTACTTTTTCAAATTGCTTTTCCAAATGGTAGTCTAATAGAAGATGTACCTTATTTAGGTGGCCTAAGACCAAACTTATATCCTATGTAACTTTTTCATAAGGAAACTGGACTACTTAGTATCATTTCTTACCATTTTCCTATTATATTTATGCTCCTCATTTCATTTGCTTTCACTCTAGGTTTATCAAATCAGTGCTAACATTGGCACTAGAAAAGGTGTGACAATATATGTCTCCATGACCCCACTCACAATTTCTGTCTCTTTATTCCAAATGTACCTTCCCTGACGAGTGCTCTCCTGTATATGTTGTCTTCCTCTATTAGAGTATAATTTCCCTCAGGGAAAGAACTATCTTATTTGTATTTATATCTTTAGTACTTAAAACATAGTTAGTGCTTTGAGAAAATGCCTTGTGATCCCAAACTATAAAAGCAGAAAACTTTCAAAGTAACAAAATAAAGTGTAGAATTACAAAGTCCTTATATTTTTTTTAATGAATCCGGTTTTGACCAAAATCTAGGTATCTCTTGCTGCTATTATTTTATCTCTTCGATGTTAGCAGAACTTGCCACTATTATTTTTAACAAAAAGGAGTAAAGTATTTCTTCACAAAATCTTTAATTTTCTTTTCCCCCATCCATTATAAAATAATGTATAGATATCAGAGAGAATATCAATACAATTTATTACATTGATATTATATGCCTGAAATTCTCATTACATGAGTTTTATTTTGTTTTCAGCAGGTATAGTTTTCTATGAACAGTGAAATTAGAACAGATTTCACAACAATCATTTTTTCACTTCACTATGGGTTTAATTTTTCGTTTTAATCATGCTGCCAAACACTTAACAAAACTTTATCCACACTAAACAGTCATGAAATAAATCAACTAGTTTTACTCTTTGCATATTGGTTTTAATCTGAATTCATATCCTCTATAAATAATTATACTGTTCTCTTGAATTTAAGAGAATACAATAGCTTTTAATTAAAGCTGGGTAGAACTATTATATGGATAACTATTCTGATTAAATTCTTGTAAGGACTGTTCTGGTGTGCCTTCATAAACTCAGCATGCCTTGTTGTTTTACTAAAAACTTCATTAAAGTCACATCTGTTTCCCAAATACTACTTTCTCTACTATAATGTCCTTATTTTTCTGTGTCAAGAGGATATATACATTCACACACACACACACACACACACACACACACACACACACACACTAAAAAGAACTAAAGACATTAACTGCTACAGCACCAATAACTCATGTAATCAGGAATCCAGATAACTAGTGTTTCTATACCTTCTCCATTACCATGAACATGGAAGTCTATATTTTTATTTTTAATTGATTAACAAGCATTTATTAAGCATTTTTGCCATGTACTATGTATAATAATCATGCAATAAGAGAAAAAATAAAAAGCTAGAGAAATTAATTTGAAAGAATTCCAATATTTAAGAATAATAAACTATTATTATGTAATACTATTTAAGAAGGAAATAGGTTAATAGGTGATAAAATCTCCCAAACCATTGTGACTTGAACTTGTTACAAAAACTCCGCTAAATAAAGGAAATAGTATAACAACAACAACAACAACAATAGCACTGATTTCTATATAAATTCACCTGTAAAACTGTAGAACAGGACATACAATGATTAACAGGAGTATTATTTTATAAAACATTGAAAAATAATAGGCATGCAAAAAGACCTTGCAGTAAGACCTCAGGCAAATTATCTAAAAAGCATTTATAGATGAAACTAGTAAATAGAGGACAATAAAGGAACAGAAAGAGAACCTATGTCTTCATATTTATAATTGGTCATAACCCCCCAAATAAGTCATATTACCCCATGACAATATAAGATGAACATGTGAAAGAAGAAAACCAATAAGAAAAAAGCAGATAAATTATAATTTCTAGAATAAATTTCCCTTATCAATTATAGGACTCTGACATTTGGACTCTAATTTCTCAGTTCCCATTATTTTGTATCAAGATAGATATGGTACCATGTAAAGAAGGGAAACCAGAAGGACATACAAAAGAAACTCATGCTGGAGGTACTACCCTTTTTGGGGTAGTAAAGAAACAATCCTCATGATATCTATAAGAAGGGAATATGCCAAAAATGTGGATATAATTATTTCTAAATTGATATTGAAAAATTATCATAGCATCAAAGATTTAGAGAAGCTAGAGAGCTTAGACTATTGAGTACATTTTTTTTTATTTTATAAGTGAATAAATGGAAGCATAGATTTAATAACTTGTCTAGGATCACAGAACTAGTCAGTGTTTGAGGCAGCATTTGAAGTTGAATTTTTTTAAGTCCCATACTCTTTCAGAGCTCCAGGAAGCTTCCCAGTAACTATATAAATAATAAATATCAACCCTCACGCCTACTTTCTTATTTCTATGAAATCTTTATGACAAGCATTTATATGATATAATTGAAGTCATCTTTACTAGAAATATGAAAAAAGAATCAATGTTTTTCAAAATTGTATTCCACATCAGACCATATCTTAACCGTAATATTATTATTAACAGGTAGAACAAAAAGAAGTTTTACTGATTTCACTCCTGTATTAAAAAAGCACTTTCTTCAATAAAGTAATGTCATAAAAGCTTCCCTCCAACAAGGGTTCTTTAATGCATATGTCAAAATTGTGCAAGATATTATTTTGATAAATGCACTCACAAATAGATAACTCCATTAATGTCAAACAAGGAATAACATAGACATGTATGCTCAATAAAGATTTTGCCAGTTGTCATAGAGGATATCTGAATAAAATAAAATATAAGAGGGATTCACTGTGGATTGCAAGATCCTTTGGGTTATCATTTGCCTGGCTATTATTATTTATTTATATATGATATTATGCTGAATGAATTAAGGTTCAGGAAATTACATGGGTGCTTTGTCATTGATTACTTTGACAATATGGTGAATTCTATGGCTCCATCCTCATTCGTAGAATAATGTTTTCTAAATCGATAAAATAAGGCTTACTGGCAAACCAATTATGTCGAATACACTTATCTGTATAAGCATGCATTATGTACATATGTAGATATATCACAATATTTTATAAACAAATGTGTATATACCTAAATATACATGTGTATGTATTACATATGTATATATTTAATCTATTCATAGATATGTATACACATGCATATATAATGTATAATGCATACATACTCACATATGTATGTATACATATATGTATTTCAGATTAAGAACTTCTTTTTCATGATTTCTCCAATGAGATTCATGATTACTCAAAAGAGAGTAGTCAATAACATACATAGAACAAATTATATTGTAATTCTGAAAAATCAATTTCATTCACTTGCTGGCTCAATCTAATACTCAAGCTATACCATGAGTTGATTACAGAATTGAGTAACAGGGAAAGCCACTTTGCATTTGTGAAAAGAAGGAATAGTTTTAATAAGTGGAATCTACAACTTGGGCTTGTACTGAAGAACAGGAAAATCCCTACACACAAACACACAAACACATTAACTCCAAGACTGAAAAGATTCTATATTTGACTTTGAAAAGCCCTTTTTAACTTGGCTCCTTCTAACCTTTCCAAACTTCTTATATTTTAGTATTCTTGATATAATGTGAAATCTAGCTACATGGATTTTTTTTGTTGTTGTTCTTCACACAAGACAGTAATTTTCTTACTCAGTATTTTCACTGACTGGTCACAATTTCTTGGAATTGGCAAATGGGTGGCACAATGGATTGGGTGCTAGGCCTGAAGTCAAGAAGATGCATCTTTTATAATTCAAATCTGGGGGCTTAGTCATTTGTTAATTCTGTGACCCTGGGCAAGTCACTTAACCCTTTTAACCTCAGTTCTTTATCTGTATATTAGGCTGAAAACAACAACAACAACAACAACAACAACAACAACAAAACAACCCTAAATGGGGTCATGAAGAGAGGAACATGATTGAATAATAACCATAATACTTCCTAATTTCTCTGGATTCCTTCAAGGTTCAGGTAAAATTCTACATTCTGCAAGAAGCTGCCTCAGTCTAATACTCAAGATAACCATTATTTATCTATTCATTTATTTATAATACATATTGCTTCATGAACAATGTTGGGAGAGAAAAAAAATGATAAAAAGAGAAAAACCATGGGAGAGAGAAAAAAATAGAAAAAATAAGTAAACATAGTATGTGTTGATATACATTCAGTCTCCATAGTTCTTTTCCTGTATAAAGATGACATTTTCTGTCCAAAGTCTATTGGGATTTCTTTGGCTCACTAAATGACTGAGAAGAACCAAGTCTTTCATATTCATCATAGCACATTCTGGAGGTATTGTGTACCATGTATTTCTAGTTCTGCTTGTTTCACTTAGCATCAGTTCATATAAATCTTTCCAGGCCTTTCTAAAATCACCTTTTTCATCATTTTTATAAAACAATAATGTTCCATCATGTTTATATACTACTACTTGTTCAGCCATTCCCCAATTGATGGGCATTTACTCATTTTCCAATTCTTTGTTATCACAAAAAAAGCTGCTTTAAACAATTTTGCACTTGTGGATCCTTTTCCTTCCTTTATGATTTCCATGACCTATAGACTTAGTAATGGCACTGCTGCATCAAAGAGTATGCCTTTTGGGTATAGTTCTAGACTGCTCTCCAGAATGGCTGGATCATTTCACAACTCTACCAACAAAGCATTAGTATCCTATTTTTCCCATATCCCTTCCAATATTTATTATTATCTTTTCCTGTCATCTTAGCCATCTGAGTGGTACGAGGTGATACTTCAGAGTTGTTTTAATTTGCATTTCTCTAATCAATCTAATCATGTTCTCATTTTGACCTTATTTTGGTATGGGGTGTGAGATGTAAGTCTATGTCAAGTTTCTCACATATTATTTTCCAGTTCTCCCAGCAATTTTTTGTCAAATAATAAGTTCTTATTCCAGAAACTAGAGTTTGGAGATTTATCAAATAGTAGATTACTATAGGCCTTGATCATTGTGTTACATGTATCTAATCTATTCCACAGATCTACCTCTCAATTTCTTAGCCAGTAGGAAATTATTTTGATGACTGTTGCTTTAAATATAGTTTTAGGTTTGGTACTGCTAAGGCACCAACCTTTGTAATTTTTCCGTGAATTCCCTAGATATTCTTGATTTTTTGTTCTTTCAGATGAATTTTGTTTTAGTTCTATAAATTAAATTTTTGGCAGTTTATTTGGCATGACACTGAAGAAATAGACGAATTTTAACAGAATTGTCATTTTTATTATATTAGTTTGGCCTAGTCATGAGCAAGTAATATTTTTCCAATTGTTTACATGTGACTTTATTTGTGTGAGAAGTGTTTTGTAATTGTGTTTATATAGTTCTTGGGGTTGTTTGGCAGGTATACCTCCAAGTATTTAAATTTGCCTACATTAATTTTAAATGGAATTTTTTTCCTATCTTTTACTGATAAGCTTTGTCAATAATATGTAGAAATGCTGATGCTTTGTATGGCTATATTTTATATTCTGCAACTTTGCTAAAGCTGTGAATTGTTTTGAGCAGGTTTATGGATGATTTTCTAGGTTTCTCTAAGTATATCATCATAAGATCTTCAAAGAGTGGTAATTTGATTTCCTCATAACCTATTCTAATTCCATTAATTTCTTTTTCTTTTCTTATTGACAAAGCCAACATCTCTAATACAACGTTATATAATAGTGGTGATACAGCACACACTTGTTTCACTCCTGATCTTATTATGAAGCAAGAAGCTTTACTTGGCCTAATACTACTCTGATTGCTAATGTCTTTCCTCTGACATTATTTGCCATTTACCATATCTATACCAATCTACCTAATATTTGTACATTTTCTTTTCCATTAAAATGTGAGCATATTATGGGCAGGGTTTGTATTTCTTACCTTTCTTAGAATTTCTGATGATTATTGCAGTCCCTTGCACATAATAAATACTTACTAAATGCTTGTTGACTGATGAATTGACTAGGCTAATCTAGATCCATAGGCATTAATTCAAACAAGTGGGTCCATGGAACATTGTTAAGTTACCACCTTCTTAAACCAATGTCTTAATGATCTACTAGACTAACCCAATATGGTGGTAACCCAATGAATGATAGTTGTGTGAGGGAGTTCCTGGAATTCAAATCAAATAAAGTAGTTTTATATTATTTATCTTCTTTAAAAAACACATTATGGGGACAGCTAGGTGGCACAGTGGATAGAACACCAGCCCTGAAGTCAGGAGGACCTGAGTTCAAATTTGGTCTCAGACACTTAACATTACCTAGCTGAGTGACCCTAGGCAAGTCACTTAACCTCAATTGCCAAAGCAAAAAAAAATCACATTATGATGAATACATTCATTTTCCCTTTTCTTTTTGCTGTATTGTTGAGTGCTATCCTTCTTGATTTAATGTGGTAAGGGAGAAACTGGCCCATCTTTGGACAATATTTATTAGATATTTTTGTGAAATAAAAATAAAATAAAAAAGATAGTATAACATCCATGAATTTTTGTTCCTGAACATAGAAAAGACCTATAATATCCTGAAAGGAACCAATTTGCTTTAGAAGTGAGTTCTTCTAGAACGATTTTATTAATATTTTACAAGTGAGAAATTTAAGTTGAATGGAAGTTTAGCATATTAGGGTCAAGGCTGTAAAGGGAGTCAGTGATAGTGTCTGAAAGAGAAGTCGGATTTTTTAACTTCTGATTTAGTGATTCTGTTCAGTGGGCCAGATTGCCTTATTAATCAGTACTTATTTTTTCCTTCATAACTTTCTTCCATGTCCTCTTTCTCCTTCATCTATATAGATTTTAATCTCAAGCTATTAGAGGGTAGTTGATTAAGTTTTTTCCACTTTTTCTCCAAATCATTTTAAAAAATAACTAGCCCATGATTTTTTGATACTACTGAAGAATGATGAATTTTCTATATGTGTAGTTCATGACTTTCAATTTTCTCTGAATTGAATCATATCATTTAGACTATATTAAAGACAGCCTTCAAATGAATGACAAGAAATTTAATGGTAATGATTGTAGGAGTTATCTTTTAGTAATGGTACAGTTTCTTTTTTAGTAACTGTCTCCACTTAAAAATTGTCACGAAAAATGTTTCATTGTTCATATTTTATATTGATAGGTAAAATTATTTAATTGAATTTTGTAACAAAATAATCTTCAGAGGAACAGAACATTACAAAGACAATGCTTGCATATGATATTAAACATATTCTACATAATATTTCATTTGAATTACTTTAATTACTTATATATAACTTTCAGTCAATAACAAGATAGGATTTGAATTACTGAATCACAGAAACTCAGAATTGGAAATGTCAGTTCTACTCATATTTGAATATGAATTTTTCCCATAACATACCTGACTAATGATCATCCAGCTTTCAATTGAGAAACTCTGGGAAGGAGCAGCCTATTCCATTTTAGAACAGCTATAATTATAGGAATATTTTTTTACATTAAATCTAAATTTCTTTTCCCCCTAAATTCTCTCTGGTATCAATACTACTACAATTGTCAGTAATGTGTTTTATTTTTAATTTTGTTGTTCTCTTCATTATTATCTGTCCAGGGATTCTTTCCAACAATAAGATGATTGAAGCCAGTTACAATGATCTTGTGATGAAGAGAGCCATCTACACCCAGAGAGAGGACTGTGGGAACTGAGTGTGGATCACAACATGACAACATTCTCACTCTTTTTATTGTTGTTTGTTTGCATTTTGTTTTCTTACTCAATTTCCTTTTTGATCTGATTTTTTCTTATGCAACAAGATAATTGTATAAATATATTTACATATATTGGATTTAACATACATTTTAAAATGTATAACATATATTGGATTGCTTGTGGTCTAGGGAAGAGGTGGGAGGAAGAGGGTAAAATTTGGAAAATAAAGCTATGCAATGGTCAATGTTGAAAAATTATCTGTGCATTTACTTTGAAAATAAAAAAGCTTTTGGGGCAGCTAAGTGGCACAGTGGATAGAGCACCAGCCCTGAAGTCAGGAGGACCTGAGTTCAAATCTGATCTCAGACACTTAACATTCCCTAGCTGTGTGACCCTGGGCAAGTCACTTAACCTCAATTGCTTAAGCAAAAAAGCAAAAAAATAAAAAATAAAAAGCTTTCAAAAAATCAGGATCTATCTATTCTACACAATCTTGTTCAAATCCTCCTATAATTTCACATGAGTTCCATTTTATTAACTAGAGTCCTTTCTTTTGCTTCCTCCCAATATCATAGGTTATCTATCAAACTAATTGTCATAATCTTATCAAAAGAAAGTTTTCATCTACTTTACTTAGTGACTGCATGTGCACACAAATGGATGGATGTGTGATTAGATCAAATTCTTTTGAATGATCATGGACCACTTTTAGTAGGTATGAAATACCCTATGCTTAATATAATGACCATGATATACAAACAGGAGAAAACAGAAGATTTCATTATTTAGAATAAACCTGATATACTTGGGCTTTATATTGTATCTCCTCAATCACAATAGTGAATGCCTTTGATAAGGATTCAATAAGGTTTAGCAAATATTGTGATGAGATGATTTTCAAGTAATATTATTTCTGTAGTTAGACTTATCAGACAATCTTGGGAAATGTTGATGGATTGGAGATAACTTGTTGGAAGAAAGCCTTTAAGGTGGTAAAATTTCCCTATACAATCCAATTTTTCACAATCACCCCCCCCCTCCAAAGGATGATGCATTTCTTCAGATTCTCCTTCTACCTATTCCTTCACTGTATATTATTAAGGTCATGCCTATTAACCAAAGGCTCACAGGGCATCCTACTGAACTTTTTTCTCTTTTCCCTCTATACTTCTTCACTTGGTGATCATATCAGCTGACAAGGATTTAATGATAATCTCTATGCTGATGATTCTCAAATCTATTTATCCAGCCCTAACATCTCTGCTGACTTCCAGACTCACATTTTTAATCTTCCTATTAGACATCTTGAACTGTATGTCTTAAAGATATCTTAAATTCCAAATATTCAGAACAAATAATTATCCTCTTTAACCTCCCTCCTTCCAAAACTCACTATTATTGTCAAGAATACAATTATACGTCTCCTAATTCTCTCAAGGTCTTGAACTCCTTATTTGTCAGCCTCTATATTCAATCTATTTCTGGGACTATTTGATTTGACTTATGCAATAAAACAGAATAGAGCCTCTCCTCACCTCCAATACTGCCACTAACCTGATTCGGGGCATTATCTCCTCAGTCCTGGACTATTGGATAAAGTTATTGGTATGACTGCCAACCTTAGACCGCCCTCTATTAGAATCTGTCCTCCACTGAGCACCCACCACACTTTTCTAAAAGTATAATTCTGACCAAGCCATCCCTCAACTCAATGAACTCCCATGGCTCCACATCAGCTCTAGGATCAAATGTTAATTCTTTGTTTGACATTCAGAGACCATTATAACATGCAACCCTATACTACCTTTCTGGCTTCTTACACCTTGTATTCCCTCCACCTACCTCTATGGAGTTGGTAATCCAGTGACAGTGGTCCCCTTGCTTTTCTTCAAACATGATGTTCCATGTCTCAATTTCAAGCATATTTATTCTTGCTGTTCCCTATGCTGGAATGCTTTTCTTTATTGCTGCCTCCTGACTTCCTTGGATTTCTTCAAGTGCCAGCGAAAATTTCATTTTCTTTAGAAATCCTTGCTCAATCCCTCTTAATTCTCATGTTGATTATTTCCTATTTAACCTCTATATAGCATATTTATACATATTTGTTAATGTGTCGATTATCTCTCCTATTAGATCTTTAATTCCTTAAAAGTGGATATTTTCTTTTGTCTTTCTTTATATCTTCAGTCCTTATTACAATGCCTGGCCCATGGTAGGTACTTAAATTCTTGTTGATTAATTGACTATAGCATTTTGGATTCTCATATCTCAATTAATTGCATAATAAAGAATTAGTTTACTCTGGAATATTGCTTGAAGAAACCTACCCATTCCCTCCTGATCTCTTCACCAAGAATGTCTTTGATGACATGAGTGGATGATAGTCACAAAAATGTTGCATATATGTGAAAGTGGCTATTTGATCTTCTTAGTCAGTGTTTTTCAGTATTAATATGTATGACCTAAGGTTTTTTTTTTTTTTTTAATCATGCTCTTGGAGTCTTGGTGCCTTTCATCCTTGAGTCACTTTTTGAATTAATCCCATAATGACCTCGCAACTGTTGTTCTCAGCATGAATCTACCTATGTATATACACATCATCTAATATGCTTTTACTATGTTAAGTGTCTTTACTATCATTTCTACTTTCTCCCTGAGGACATCCAGTAATGTAATATTAAGTGTCCAAATCCTTAATTGTGAAATAATTTTATTATAAAATTTTTTATAGATAAATTACATTTTTCTTCTGTCAGTTTTCCTCCTACTTTTTTCACTTAATCCACTGGACTATTTTTGGGATCTTTAAAAGATTTTTAAAAATTGGTTTTCCCTTCTACCCTTTCTTTATGAAGAATACTGTTTATAATCTTCTATAAAATCTCACAATTTTATTTATATTTTAAAGTGGTGTTACCTTCAGCTTCTAATTCTTTCTGCTTGGTAATTAAGTCAAGTATTTGCTGACTGAGATGCTTTTTAAGCTCTTTTGGATTCTTGGATACTGACTTTTCATTGGTTAAGATTTTATATAATTTTTATTATCTGTGTTATTTCATCTTCCTATTACTGACTTTTTCACATCAATAACTTGTTTGAATAAGTCATTATTGAGCTGTTTCTTTTGTATGCATTTTTCTCATTTTTATTTTTCTCATTTTGTACTAATTTAGCTTTTTGCTCTAACATGACAGTTATCCAAATTTACACAGGCAGTTGATTCAATAATGATTCCCACAACAGTAAAAGATAATTTCCTATCTGCTAAAATATAATTAATTTCATTTTTGGTGCTTGCCACTTCCAGCACCAATCCATTTATTTAAAAGAAATATTCATGGCATATACTCATGAGGCTTTTGTGTTTTTTTTAAACAGATCTTTATAAGATCTTTGGATTCTCTCATTACTTACTTTTGAAATGCATCTTCCAAGATATTGTTTTGTTATCAATCTCTGCTATATTGCCTTTGATGATGAAATTACCAAACACCAATAATGGAGTATTCTATCAAGTTTATATAATTTCTCTTTGTTTTTATCCTTCATAAAAGATGTTGCCCACAGTGCCTGGCACACATTAAGTACTAAACAATGTTAACTATTATTATTATTATTATTAAATCATTTGCCTAATATCACACACAATAAATTGAATAGCCCTGATATGGATCCATGTTCTCCAATTCTTAATCAAATACTCTTTTCTTTATACCTTCTCTTCTATGACACTGGCATTTACTTGCTGTAGGCCTTCATCATTTCATAACTGCACTCTCAAAGTAGTTCCTGATTTGTCTCCCTGGGACAAATGTCTCCTTTTTCCAATCCATCTTCCACTCAGTTGTCAAATTAATCTTTCTGAAGCTCAAGTCTAACTATGTTACTATCCCCCTTCAATAAACTCTAGTGATCCTCTTTCAACTCTGTAATGTATTTTTTTTTGTATTCAAAGCCCTTCATAACCTAACCTCTTCCTACTTTATGTCTTTTTCATTTACTTTTCACCTCCATGGGCTTTGTTATCCAATGATACTGGCTTTCTTGCTGCTTCTCAAACATGGAATCCCTTCTTCTGACTACACATTTTTACTGGCAGATTTCCATGCCTGGAACTCTCTCCCTCTTCAATTCCGCCTTCTGAATTTTTGGACTTCCTTTGAGTCTCAGCTAAAGTCCCAACCTCTGCAATAAGGCTTTCCCAGTCTTCCTAAATCTTAATGCTTACCCTCTGAGATTATCTGTAAATAACCTAGTGTATACCCTATTTTTATGAAGATGTTTGCATCTTCCCTTCCCCCCTTCCTTCAGACTCTTCAGACTCTACTTCAAGAATCTTCACTGATAGGGAATTAACTTCCATTTGAGGTAACTCACCCAACTTTGGATATTTATAATTATTAGGAAGTTTTCCCTTATGTCTAATTTAAATTTGTTCCCAATATTCCACACATCATCCCTCCTTCTGTCATCTTATAATGCTCAGGAAGAAACTGAGGCAGTATCACACATTGGAGATTAGTTAATATTTTATTGATGCTAATTGAGAGTTCAGAATCCATAGCTATCGATTGGAACTGTTGGGACTCTTGTCTCAAAGCACACAGTCCATTGTGAGTTTAGATTGGCAAACATGCCAGCCAACTGGATCTCAAGCAGGTCCAGCAAATAGTAAGTCTGGTTACAAGATTATTATAGGGTTCCCGGCACTCAGGAGAACAAAGAGCTCACAAGACAGAAGGAGCAGAAGGAAGGGTTGAGCATTGGGGGAGGGAGGGAAATTGGAGTTCCTAGAAGAGACTATCAATTCAGTTCTGACAGGTTGGGGGTGGAGGAAGCTTGGGAAGGAGCTAGGAGATAGTAAGTCTGAAGCCAAAAGATAAGGAGTATGACAAGATGGACCATCTGGAGGTTTTATGACTCTTTTGGAATGCTAGCCCAATTATTTCTGATGGTCAGGAAGTGGGGGGGGAGGGTTGCTACTGAGTCAAAACAATTAAGGGAACCTGAGACAGTAATTGAGGGAAACTGAGACAGGAGGAACTGTGGCACAACACTCTGGGATTCAGAAGAACAATCTTCTTTGAACTAGTAATTTGTATATAGAAAAGACAGCTAGGATATAGAAAAGATCTCTGGGAAAAGAAAAAAAAGACAGCTATTATATGCTTTCTAAGCTTTCTTTTTTCAATTCTCCATATCCCTGCTCTTTTCAATTGATTTTAAGTACAGCATAGTCTAAAGTACTTTTATAAGTTGGGCCATTTGTGTTTAAATTTTCTACCTTGTTTATAGCATGGCAAGACTGAACATATATATGTATCAGATTTCTAATAGCAATATTGTTTAGAAATTTTTTCTCTTATTTATTTCACTTGAGTGTCATTTCTCTTTCATTAGTCACCTTATCATACATATTGTACTACCACTTTGATTTCATGCTTTAATATATTAATGTATTCATAATTTATTATAGGTACTCCTAAGGTTAAGAGCAATGATACACCCACATGTTTTGATCGTATACAATTTTTCTCCTTTTCTTCCTATAAAACCTACTTAAAGCATCTGTAAGATGCTTAGTTTTCTCAATTCCATAAAAGCTATACCTTAATGTAACCTTATGGCTTGCTACCTACAAGTTCAGGCAGATACTTTAATGCAGGAAACACTTTATACTCTTAGTGATAGACTGTGTCTCATATGAAGACTAGCCTAGCTTTATATAAAAGGCTTTATTACAGGAGATGGGTCACCAGATAATATTTTGGCTAGGACTTAAATAAACTAGTTAACAATAGGATAATAGAAATATTAGTGTAAAGTAACCATGAATTGATGTCTTTAAGATTACTCAGAAGAGTGCAAACACTTAAAATAGTTTGTTATTCACCAGTACATTATATAGGTTTATTTCCTTTACTAATATTTAAGTTAATAGTAAATTGAATTGATTCAAACCAAATTTCCCTTCATTCAAACTCTAGGAATGATACAAATAAAAGAGATACTCATTTCTCTTTCATAATGCCTTACTTGATATTACTAATCAAGGGTTGTCAAGGACAGTTATCTCTTGTATAATGACTTTCTAGAATTTTACATAATACAAGAAAGAAAGCCTTTAACATAGCATATTGATCAACCAAATTAAATGATTTTGAATTCAGCAAACATGAGACATTTTTGTACTATCCCCAAAAGACCTCCCCAACAACAACAGCAATAACAAAAACAATCCTTAGAGGAAATCTCATATTCCCTATATTTCTCAGTTAATTATATTATGGTAAAGATGTGATAGTCTATAAAATATAGTTAAGAAAACATTCTAATTTCCTAATTCTGATACCTCCTCTAAGAATGCTCTTGATGCATGTACAGATTCTCATTAAAATGGTCTCAGAAACTTAATATTCCCTAGCTGTGTGACCCTGGGAAAGTCACTTAACCCCAATTGCCTCAGCAAAAAGCAAAAAAAAAATTGTAATGATGGAAAAATGGTCATTTTGGTGAGAAGTTATTACTATTTTCTTTGTTGCCTTTAAAAAAAATAATGGGTGTACAGCTAGGTGGTGCAGTAGATAGAGCATCAGCCCTGAAGTCAGGAGGACTTGAGTTCAAATCTGGACTCAGACACTTAACACTTCCTAGCTCCAGGGAAGTCACTTAACCTCAATTGCCTCAGGAAAAAAAAGAAAAAAAATAAAGCTAATTTTCTTCAGTATTTTCAACTTCATCTCTTTCAATTTTACTGCCCTTAGAATTCCTACTATTGAAGCTGAAACTAAATTATGTTTTCATAATGGGGCCTCTTTTCTGCATGACAGACTAGTTACAGCTCTGTGCCTGGAGTCATGAGAACTTGCCTTCTATCCTGTCTTAGACACTAACTATATGATCCTGGGCAAATCAGTTATCTCAACTGTAAAATGGGATAATAATCACGCTTACTTTGTGGGATTGTGAGGATCAAATGAGATAATAATTGTAAAGTTCTTGACTAGTACCTGAAACAAAGCAGATGTTACATAAATGCTTATTCCTTTTCCCTTCCTATAATCAAAGGGAATGTTTAGAGAAGATGTCCTGTGAGGAAAGTCTCAGGAGTCAAGTAATAGATAATGACTTCTAATATTCTTTTCCCTTCAGGAAAAGGATGGAAAAATGTGTTATGTCTTAATACATTTCCAGGGAAATATCTAGAATTTAAATTCTGATGGAAAATAAAGATTTTAATAAATTGTTCCTCAAATTTGGATTATGTTTATATGTGTGTGTGTGTGTGTGTGTGTGTGTGTGTGTGTGTGTGTGTGTGTGTAGGCACTATAATTGGACAATGAGCTTAGTGATTCTTGAATTATGGAGAGTCACTTGATTTGAATTTGGCAAATTGTAAAGTATTTTAATTAACTTGAGCTATTTCCTTCTCCATGCTTCAAAATCTATTTAAAAAAAATCTGCGAATACTTGGCTGCTATAACAGTGATTTTATGTAGAAAATAGATTAGTGTCAAAATAGTGAGAAACAGGGTCACAAGAAGGAAAGGGGAAATTGAAAATGAGATATAGAAGACAAGAGGGAAGATAGGGTTCTTATTACTAGCTCCAACATAAGTAATCCCTCCATAAGCATCTATTAAGGTTCCTACTGTATGCTAGGCAACAAATTAGGTACTAGGAATACAATGTGATGACACTTTTCTCACTCTTAAGGCTATTACATTCTTATAGTACAAAGTAGAACATGACCAGATTCTTAGACATCATATGATATCCATGCTCCTTAGTCTAATTTAAAAAAAAACAACCTTGGCTAATTCAAATTAGACATACATTATAAATAGGAACCAGACAGTATGGACAAATATAGTGGAGATGACTCTATTATTCCAATACTGGGTTGATGATTTTCTTCAAAATATTTTACTACAAATTTCCTTGTATCTGCCCTGTTCTCCAGTTGCTTCTCCTACAGAAAGGGATTTTTTTTCTTTTCCTTTCCAAAATAGATTTTGCCCTAGAAAAAAAAAAATTAAACATGAAATACTGTCAATAAATCTTTGGTGAATAGTCGACATCAACATGTTGGGAGTAGAATGGGGTAGGAGACACTAAATATTTTTATAATTTAATATAGATATGTATATAGATACTTATATCTATATACTTTTATGTATTTATATTTATATATAGTGCCTACCATGTGCCTAGCACTGTACAAAATCCTTTACAAATATTTTCTCATTTGATCCTTAAAACAGCTCTGAGAATTAGGTGCTATTATTATCCTCATTGTACAACTGAGGAAGCAGAAGCAGATAAAGTTTAAGTGACTTGTGTAGGGTTGCATAGGTACTAAGTATCTGACTCTAAATTTGAACTTTTTTCTTCTTTATTCTAGGTATAGTGCTCATTTACATAGCTTCCTTAGTTTATATTGCCTGTAGCTATCTAAAATAAGCATTGTACTAAAATTATATGACTAAATAGCATGTTTCTCCCGTGTATCATGATTTGCCAATTTTTTTTAATGTTTTATACATTTAAAGTTTGTGATCCCAACAGCTTATAATCTAAATAGATGAGATATAGCTTTATTTTTTAATTGGCTGAGATCCAAACACATATGATTTGCTAAACTGCATGGTAGATATTATATTTGCAATGTGTTATATTCAGGCTAAAAAAAAGATAGTATAGCAGACACTATATAAAAGGGATGAGAAATTACTGGATGTAGTTTTAGTCTTTTTTTAGTCATCTTTTAATATCAATCATTGCTGGGCTTATATATAATGGAAATATTCTAGTTCAACAAATACTTTTTAAACAGTTGTCTAGATTCTATGATGTATAGTTAATATAATTGATCCTTTCATTTGGGTTATGAAATATTCAGGAAGCAGTCGCTTTTTCTTAGTTGGGGGAAAATTAAAAAGCTTAATTGGGTCCAGAAAGAATCTTATGGTCTGCTGCAAGAGTAAGAAGGACATAAAATACTTAATTACTGGATTTATTAACCAGAATTATGGAGCATGTAAAATATAATATTGATACCTCCCACTGAACTTTCATGCAAAATTTATATGAGAAGACTCTGACTTTCATTGTTCAACATCCATCAGTCATAAAATTGCATGTGGCATAGTTATATATTGATAATGACTCGAGTAAGTTGACATATTGTCCATTGCAGAAAGATGCTGACCAATCTGTACTGTTTTGCTTCTTTTTAAAAGCATCACACAGATCTTTAAATCTGACCTGTCTGATTCTAGCCTTCTGGCCATATTGGTGTATATCAGTATATCATTCTAGGATGGAGTGGGGAAAAACGTGATTAAATCAAATTGGCTAAATGGTTCCATGAGGCTAGGTGAATGTGTGAGGGAAAGGCCTGAAAAGGGGGAAAAATTTAGCAAAAAATTTCCCATCTCCAACTTGTCCTCATCTGTGAAGATTTAACTCTAGAGCAATGATGGAATTTGGCGCTTGGACAAATAGTGAAGAAATAACAGAAGTAGAGGGGAGAGAATTCCTTCTGGTCCAGTAAATCTTACTAGAAAATCCTTTACTCCTTTACTTCACTTACGTTTAAGAATAATGCCTCCTGACACTTTCCTCAGATCCATCAAATAAAGTCAAAGAAAATTTTCCTTTCCATATATAGAATAGAAAGTTAGGCTCAAACTGACAAAATCATTTTTGAAGGAAGGCACTAGAAGAGGTAGAAGTGCAGAAAGAGCACCGATTCTGGCATCAAAGAAGCTCTATTTAAATCCAACCTCTTTAGTGTATTGTCTTTGAGATCTTCAAATTTCACTTGAACCCTCTATACTTCAGCTTATTTTTTTTCAATTTATAAAATGAGACCATAGCTTTAGGTGATCACTTGGTTCATTTCAAACGTTAAAATTCTAATTCAAAGTAAATAAAGTTAACTTAGTGATATCATTTTTTAAAGAAGAGTTATTGCTTCTAGAACTGAAAAGGTGAAAATACTTACAGATCAGAAGACATCTGGAGGACTACTTCAGAACAAAGAAAGCAAAAAACCATATTTAAAAGACTTTTAAAATATGCAAACTTTTTGAAAGAAAGGTAACCAAGGTGGCAGAGTCTCTTGGGAAAACAATATAAACAGAAAAATTGCAGCCACCAAGTATGATTAATAGCATGGCAGCACTGAAAAAAGAAGTCTAAAGCAAGGGAGGGTCGGGTCAAGTGCACATGATAAAGTGTTATATTTAAAAAAAAATAACCTATCATATGGATGATAAAATAGATTTATTAGATCAAGGTGTATAAGTTTTGACAAATTTATACTTGGTGTAAAGAAGTTCCTAATAAAAAGTTACTGAAAGCAGAATATATTTATTTTCTTTTTGATCTTGTGGGTACAACTTTACTAAAGTTTTAAAGAGGAGGCAGGAAAACCAGTTGTTAAAGATACCCTGGAGGGGATCATCATTCAAGTTTAGGCTGAATGAGATCATATTTGAAATATGATCCAAGTCTAAGATTCTATGACTATTTAAGGTTCATTTTTTATAAATAAAATTATAACAATCCACTTTACAATTGCTGTTTTTAATGTTTTAAAGATAGAAATACATCATTTGGTTTGCTTGTTTTATTTTTGATCCAAAAAAATAGCCAAGGAGACAACCTGAAATTGCCCAATAACTCATCATATTAGATTATTTTCCAATACAAACTTTTCTCCCCACACTCAATTCTTAGATTGAATAAATTGGATTTCTCTCCTCCCTTCCACACATATTTAATCACATATCAGCTTTGTCTTTTTTATTATTCTAGATTTTCAATTGTGGTGGTGTTTCTGATTATTTGACTAGTTGTTGTTCAGTTGTTCCAGTTATTCCCAACTCTTCAAGATCCTATTTGGGGTTTTCTTAGCAAAGATACTGGAGAATGCCATTTCCTGTTCTAGCTCATTTTACAAGTAAGGAAACTGAGGAAAATATGGTTAAGTGTCTTGCCCAGGATCATTCTATTGCTAAATATTTGGGACCATATTTGAACTCACGTCTCCCTGTGTTTTATTGACCACATCACATGGCTACCTAATTATTTGGCCTCTCAAATTAAAAATCAAAATTGTTTTTGAAACAATCAGGGTTAAATGACTTGGCTGGGGTCACATAGCTGGTAGTGTCAGAGGCTGGATTTAAAATCAGGTCTTCCTAACTTTAGGGCCAGTGCAATCCATTGTGCCAACTAGCTAACCCCAAATAGTTTCAGTATTTAAATTTAATTAAAAATATTATACTTTTACTTATTTTCAGTCCTCTTATAAAAATTCAGGGCTATATCTATTACCGTACTGTCCCTCTTTTAGATTCTAGGAAATCATGACTTGAAAGGCAGTAAATCAATTAATCAACAAAGATTTATTGGGCAGACAGCTGTGTGTAAAATAAAACTGGCATGCGGCTGTTGATAATTAGTAGTTACCTTCTTTCTATAAAAGGAGCATAGGACATTATCCTGATGCTTGCAATTGATATAGTAGACATGGCTGAAAGGTAATTTCTAGTCTTTTGAGTCATTTCTTAATGAGACATGGAAATAGAGTACTTGAAAGAAGAGTAAGTTAATTAAGAATGTGTAAGTAGCCAGAATTTTTTTCAGTGAAGTTGAAGTTGTCTATGAATTAAATAGTATTTTAATTACAAATGTCTAAATTGTTTGACAGGGGGGGGATCTCAACCTTGCTCTCTCATAATTAGATAAATCACAAAATAATTAAATTAGGGAAGTAAACAAAAGGCTAGAAAAGTTAGGTATGATAGATCTCTGGAGGAAATTGAATGGTGATAGAAGGGAGTATACTTTTTTTTCTCAGGGGTTCTTGGAACTTATACGAAAACTGATCATGTGTTAGGGCATAAAAATCTCAAAATCAAATGCAGAAAAGCAGAAATAGTAAATGCATCCTTCTTGGATCATGATGCAATAAAACTCACATGTAATATAAAGTCAGGAGAAAACAGACCACAAATTAATTGGAAATTAAGTAATCTAATCCTGAAGAATGAATGGGTGAAAGAGTAAATTATAGACACAATCGCTAATTTCATCTAGGAGAATGACAACAATGAGACAACATACCAAAATTTGTGGGACACGGCAAAGCGGTTATAAGGGGTAATTTTATATCTCTAGATGCTTACTTGTATAAAACAGAGAAAGAAAAGATCAATGAACTGGGCTTAAAATTTAAAAAGTTAGAAAAAGACCAAATTAAAAACCCTAAATTAAATACCAAATTGGAAATTCTGAAAATTAAAGGGGAGATCAATAAAATTGAAAATAAGAAAACTATCAAATTAATAAATAAAACTAAGAGTTGGTTTTATGAAAAAACCAACAAAATAGATAAGCCTTTAGTTAATTTGATTAGAAAAAGGAAAGAGGAAAATCAAATTGTTAGTCTCAAAAATGATAAGGGAGAACTTTCCTCCAATGAAGAGGAAATTAGAGTAATAATTAGGAGTTACTTTGCCCAACTTTATGCCA
>JAJPUD010004505.1:103368-113692 GCA_023553655.1 Myrmecobius fasciatus
GGAAGGAAGGAGAGAGGGAAGGAAGGAGAGAGGGAAGGAAGGAGAGAGGTAGGGAGGGAGAGAGCCTTACAGACAGATATAAATACAGGGATACAGGGAGAAATGAGTCAGACAGTCACAGCAAATGGAGCTGTGTCAGACAATGAAAAAAAATAATCAATTAAATCAGTATCAGACTTTCTACTAAGTACTAAGTCCTAAAAGATAAATATGAGATGGTTCTTATCCTCAAGAAGCTTGTATTTCTGTTGAAATAATAGATAAATATGCATGTAGATATATGTGAATGTATATAAAATAAATAAATTGTAATTTGGTAGAGAAGGCAATAATAATGAAAGATATCATGTAGACCATTATACTTGTGCAGAACTAGGATGGAAGGAAGGGATTCCATGTGGTGGAGGAAGTAAATTCAAGCATAACTAATGCAATGTGCAAAGGAATTAAGGGATTTAAACTTCAGTTATGCTAGTCAATAGCATGCGACCTACTGTTATGGAAATGTGTCAGTACCTTCCAGAACTAATTTCATATGTATAGGTCATCTCTTCACCTATGCTGACCTTAACTTCCATACTTTTAGTAAACTGCCTTTAGGAGTTGGTATGGACATAGACTATCCCTTTTACTCATGACCCTTAGAGTGGGTATTGAAATCTGATGGTCAATATTCTGATGATGTAACCAGAATATTTCATATCTGAACCTATGCTTTTAAGCTTATCCAAATTGATAGGTATCTGAATTCCACTGGCGTTGGTCTTAATCATATATCCAGAATCTTCCCAATGCTATATTGAGCCACTGGAATAGGATTTTGATGGAGAAAGGTAGGGCTTTCCTGGGTATGAGTCAGAGAAATACCCTTGGAAATTAAAATCAAGTATCCCCTAAATATATTGGACTTTTTATTCCTTTCCCCTAAGATTAGCTATATTAGAAAAAAGCTAATTAGATCAATATTCCTTATTATTGGTTCAGCATGCATTCTTCATCTTCAATCCAAATAAACCACCTCACCTTTATAGGTGACTGTCCCATTAATAGCATGAAATACATCAAGGGGTTGTGGATTTGAGGAATTAGTTTTTACTTCAGAAGTCTGATGACAAAAACTTAACTCTCTATGCCAGAATAATTTCCTAAGTGCATTTTTCTCTAGTGCCAGTCAAGTGCTGATCAAATATTGGAAAATATTTCTGAAAGTTTCATTTTATCAAGAATAATTTCTCCCCCAATCTCTGAAATCATACTTTTGAATCTTTTCATCCTAACTTTAAAACCAAGTTTAATGTTTCATCTCTAAATAAAAGGCAGCTTGGTGATGCTGTGAATAGAACACTGGCTATTCTGAATTCTAATCTGGCCTTTGATATGGACTGGGGGGGGGTCATTCTCTTAAGTTCTATCTCAATTTCCTCAATTGAAAATGAAGGAGAAAACTACAAAATACGATTTACCTCCTAGGGTTGTTGTGAGGATGAAAGGAGATATTTGTAGAACACTTAACATTGTTCTTGGCACATAATAAGAACTCAGCAATTTTCCCATCCTCATTAAATACATGATAGGAAATTACTACTACTGCTTAAGCAGTTTTTACTTGGTCTTACTTTTCAGTATTGTATTAGATTTAGCTATGTTACTTACCTTTGTAAGTAACTATAATGATGTACTGACTAAAAAAAAAGTTAATTTGGGAATAAATAAGTGCACTAATTCTCCAAAAGCAGGTTCTAACCACCAAACTACAGAGAACACTTGTGTGTAAGGTACATTATGTTCTCTAGGGAGGTTTGTATTATTTTGAGAATCAAGTAGGTAAAGGGTTCTGACTGCTACTCATTCTGCTTAACCCAGAGTAATCAGAGTGAGATTAACTGATATATAGGATAGACCAATGCTGTCAGTAAAATTGTCTCTCATTAATGGAAGTGCAGATATTAAGGTACCCCCTTGTAGTCATCAGAAGGCATCTCAAGATTCAGCATGCACATCCCATTGTCATGTTTGTTTCCAGGCCAGTATTTGCCTGATTAGCCAAATGGACAAATATAAGGAGACCCTTTTGAACAATCAAAGGGATTCTAAAGCTAATCTCTTGAACCTACTTAAGACTAGTAAACAACTACTGAGTACAAGATTATAGTATAGAACCTAATTAAAATTCTAATCCCTCAGGAACACAAGACTAGGTCATTAAGACCTGCTCTTCTCTGTTCAAGGCATTATGATGGTAGTAAATGTAATTTCCAACCTTGTTCATCTTTAAATATCAGTCAGCAAAACATCTAGAATTCCATTCTTTTGTTGTCTTAAGATTCTAGAGGTACTGAATAGAACACTGCTCCAAGAGTCAGAAGATCTGAGTTCAAATCTAGTCTCAGATACTTATTAGCTGTGTGACTTTTGGTAGATCATTTAACCTCTATAAAATAAGGATGACATTAATAGCACCTACCTCCCAGGGTTGTTGTGAGAATGAAATTAGATAATTGCAAAGCGTTTAGTACAATGTACATAGTAAGAATTTTCTAAATGGTAACTATTATTATTATTAATTATTGTAATTTAGCTTAGTTATAATATCTCTAGCATACATTTGCATGGTCCTATATATGTTTAGTTCAAGTTCTTGCTAGCACACTTCTGATGTACTGTAAACAGTCTTACTGAGCTTCTGAGTAAAATGATTAAGAGATTATTTCCTCAAGTTTTACAATATTTTTGGCTTTGATAATATGCAACTCACCTCTTAATATACCAAGGCTATTATCTATGTTCCAGAATTCTTCTTTTTGCACATCTATCTATCCACCTATCTATCCAAATATGGATCTGTTTATTTATATTTGTCTTATCTGTCCAATTAACATATCTGTTCTATCCATCCATTTTACCTTCTAATTATCACTATTGTCTCTGTCTTATAATTTAAACTCTTTTTTTTCAATAGGGATTGGATCATGTTTGAAATAGTATCTCTAGTACCCAGTACAATGCCTAGAACATACTAGATAATTAATAGTGATTGATTAATTGATTCAAATACTGCCACAAGTACTTGGTAGCTGTGCAACTCTGAGAAAGTCATTTAACCTCTTCTGTTCTCATTTCTTCATCTACAAAAGGAGAAGACTAGACTTAATAGCTTTATAGATTTCTTCTAGCACTGGAGCTATGATCTATGATCCTATGATCCACTCCAATAAAACACTTCATATCTTAACAGGCAGGTTGAAGAGGTTCTGAGGTCAAAAAAAAATCAAAACTTGGTGCTAGTGAGATGAGTTCCATCATAAAAATGACACACGACCCTTTGACTTCATACTCAAATAGTTTTAGCTATAGAGAAAGATAGCAAGGTGTACTAAAAGTGAACTTGGAGTTGGAAAAGACCTGTGTTTGACTACAAACTTTTACATTAGTTCTTTGACAGTTTATTATTTAACCTCTCTGATACCTACGTTCTTTACCTGTAAAATGGTATGATAATTCCTATAGAGTTGTTCTTAAGATAAAATGAAAATTATATGAAAATTACTTTGCAAATCTTAAAGTTCTATGAAGATGTCAGCTATCATTATTTGTAGATTTTTCTAGAAATTTTCTTCTCCTGGGGCAGTCTCTGTGCCATGGCAAAATGTTATTTTGCCAAGGGAGGAATTAAAGAGCACAAAAAAAGGCTACTACTTTTTTTCCATTTTAAACTTTTTTCTAAGTGCTAATTGACACCAAATTCAAATTTTGGAGAAGTCTGTGTTTGGTGACTTTGGGTAAATCACTAAGATATTAATATAGCAGATGTTATTCTCACCATTTCCCCCCTTCCCTAAAGAAAGTACAAAATGTAAATGATTTATATGTATTTTACATGCTTAATGTAAAAGGTTATGTCAAAGATTTTTAGTTTTTAATGAATATAAGCTGGTACAATTTCACAAAATGCATGAGCTGAAGAAAATTATTAATTACAGAAATCTTCAATCCTCAAATTTTCAGTTTATTACAGTAGGTCATATGAAGGAACTCAAGTGATCCAATCTATTACTTATAAAATTTAATATAGGCTATTGTCTTATATTCAGTCTCCATTTCCTATAAAATACAAAATTAATGGCCAACTAGTGCAATTGGGCCTCAGTTGCTTTTTTAAAATAGTATATTTAATTGATATTCTTTCTGTAAAAATCTTATTTCTTTAAACAAAAGCCATCCAGGGAATTTGTACTTGTACCATTTTTATTTTATTTTTAAGATTTCATTTAGAAGTACTTGTAACATAAACACTAAAATTAGATTTTTGATTGAAAAGATTGAAAGTTAATATTTATGTCACTTTTAAAGTTATATACAAACTAAACAGCATGACTAACTATAGATAAATATAATAATATAATCAGTGATACTTTTAGCCCTTTATGGATTCCTTTAAGACCATCTATTCATTCATATACTAATTCATTTAACATTTAAACTTAAATGCTTTTGATATTCAAGGCATTATGCTAAACTTGCTATATGAACTTATCCCAAATATTCTTGAGAAAGTTAACTTGCCTATACCCATATATTTGAAAAAAAACAAAAAACAATAAACAAAACAAAAGATGTCTTTCAATCCCAAATATTATTTGTGGTAGATTTTTAGGCAAAAAGATTCTCTTTATTGAAATTAAAGATCAAATCTTGCATTCCTCAAACATTCAGTCCATTTTACAATGAAAATGAAAAAAATATTTCACTAATTTAATTTTTGCTTTCAAATGATTAATTTAAGCTCCTTGTGGAAAGAACACAAAATGAAACTGAAAGCTCTATAATTAAAATGACCAAGGTTTCACTTCCCAATAAAGAAATTGAAAAATGTATTGCCTTTCCTTCATTAAATAAGTGTGTGGGGGGGTTACAAGTGTGATTTCAATCAACCAATAAGGCTTTTATGAAATATTTACAAAATGGCAGGCACTGTGTTAGGTTTTGGGATACAGAACTGGAAATGAAATACTTTCTTCTTTCCCTTTTTTTCCCCCCTGTATTTTACTCTATTCCCAGTAATCTTGCATTACAGCATTAAAGGTACAAATTATTTTATTGTAATGTGTAAAAACATTAAAAAGCACGTTAATGGACTAGGTAGTACACAGATAGGATATATCAGGAAAAGTCTCATGTTAGAAAACTATACTTTAATTGAGCTTTCACAGGAAGTAGGAAAATGGGAATATTGCATATATTGTTAGGAAGGGTCAATATGTCAGTTTTTCTAAATACATTTTTCTCTGTTTCTTTTTAAACCTTTGTTACAAGGTTTGGTTCACATGTGAGAGAAGGTAATAATGATGCAATTGTAAATGAGAGAGATACATGAAAAAAAATAAAATTAAAACAAGTTCTGCTTCTTGAATCAAATAAAATTTTCATATTAAGTTAAAACTTATTATATACCAAAGAAATACTCCCAGAGTCCCCAATCAAGTATTCTATCCTTAATTTGTGTTGAAAAAATAATAGAGCAAAAACCATTTCAGTGAAATAGTCATGCATATAAATGCCCAATTCTGTCTGGATACTGGCCCATACACTTCTTAGAAACTAAAGCACATAAAGAACTCCATGACAACAGAGTGTTTCAAAGTTCCTGCTGACTCATTTTCTTTCGAGATAATTTTGAAAGTTTACTAGTGTTTAAAATAAGCAGAGATTCACAAGTCAGGGCTAAGACCTATAACTAAGCCTCCGGTGGAAAATCACTAGCTTGGTATTCCATTACCAAATACCAACTGCTGGGAATAAATGGAAAGCAAAGCAAAGCATGAGAAACCACAGATACTAATCTGTGAGTTCAAAAGTCAGTACATTATTGTTGAGTATTTACATCCAATATAAAGTTTTTAGTAAACTTTCCTTTATAAATGTAAAACTTCTTTCACTCTTGCCATGCTCCTCCCGATTCTTCTTCTATAGAGACCATTTCATTTAGTGTAAACTTTAGTAGTAACTATACACACCTTTGGGGACAGATGCCAAGAGAGGCAAGTAGAAAATATGAGGAGCTCAAAGATCATAAAAGATAAAAGGTAAATGTAATGAGAGGAGAGTTGGGTTAAGTTCCAGACAGAATCTACACCATCTAGTGTAGCCATGACATTTTATGGATTACTAATAATTGCTCTTCACAGAAGTTAGAAATTTGATTCAAGAACCTACTACCTGTAACAGACACTTGGGATACAAAAAGAAAATGCACCCAATTTTTGCATCAAAGATCTTATATTCCACTTAGGGAAGCACAATACATTTGATAATAAACACAAAAAGTAATTTAGGGAAGTAGGAAGGGCTAACATTGAGGAGTGATAGGAAAAGCCTCCTATAGGATACAGAACTTGAGCTTTCAATGGAGGAAGAGGTCTCAAAAGGTGAAGAGAATAAATGGTGAGCATTGCCTACATTGGGATTATTTGTATCAAGGCATAGGAAATGGATGCCAAATATAATACATAAGGAATTGCAAGTAGGCCACATTACCAGGAAGATAGGAAGGGCAGTAATGGCAAAAAGATTTAGGCATATAGAAAATAAATGTTATATAATGGGACAGTTGGTCATCTCATAATAAATGTTCATGGGAACCATCTTAAAAAATATAGGGGCAGAGCCAAGATGACAGAAGGCAAATAGGACTCTCTGTGACCTCCTCTGACCTTCTCTCAAACCAACAGCAGATGAAGCCTCTGAACTGGTTCTGGAATGAAATCTCCCCCAAATGTTTGCAGTACAACACATTCCCAGAAGAAGTTACCTTGGAAGAGGTTCAGAACAGGTCTGTTTCAAACAGGTGGGGGACAATCTGCCAAACCCAGACAACAGCACAGGGAGTCCACGGCAAGGAGCTGGGGTGGGAATCAGAACATTGCACCTTCCATGTACCTGGAAATCTTCTGTGAGCCTCTTAGGCCACTTTGTCCTGGTTTCAAGCAAGTGGTTTAGCAGATTTGATTTTTATAAAAGACAAATTGTAAACCACTGAGCTTGGGAAGAACAGGAGACCCAGTCATCATTATGCAGGACCTGAATGCAATCTACAGAATTGCCCCAGGACAAATTAAAGCAGTAGTTGCTCCTTTGCCTTGAAAATACCTCAAGTCTTAAAAAAATGAATAAAAAAAGGAACTCTCACCACAGACAGCTTGTATGGAGATGGTGAAGAACAGACCTCAAATCCTGAGGTCCCTAAAAGTAAATGAACTCCAGATGAAACCCCAAAGAGAGACATAAGCTGTTCCCCATTTCATAAGGCTTTCTTTGAAGATTGTGTAAAGGATTTTAATAGAGAATTAGAAGAAAAATGAGGAAATGAAGATCTTTGCAAGAAAGAATGGAAAGAGATAAGATTGGGGGCGGAGCCAAGATGGCAGAGTGAAAAGGTGACTTTCTGTCTCTCCTCCGATCTTCTCTCAAATCCACAATAAAATAAGCCTCTGAACTGATCTTCAAGTCAACGAACTCAGATATATTTGGGCACGACTCTCTGGAGAACTTCATATCACGTTAGTCTGACTTGGAGAGAGAGATAAATAGACGACTCCTGTGTAGGCCGCAAGTGAGGGTGTGACTCACCTCACCTCATCATGGTAGAAATTCCAAACTCCAAATTCCAAACACCTGGAGTTTACCTGAGGCACTCGGGAGACTCTGCCCTGATTGGAGGCAGGTGTTCTGGCAGACTTGCCTTGTTTAAGGAGTAATTTGGACATAGTCCTAGCCCCCACCCACCCAACACCTTAAGTCAACTTGCTGAAGTGCCCCAGGGCAAAGATCTTCAGCCGCCGTTTTTTTTTTTTCCTACCTTAAAGAGATATCCACGCTGCCTAAAAAAAATGATGAAGAAGCAAAAGAAAGCTCTCACCATAGACAGCTTTTATCAAGGCAAAGAAGTATTGACCCCAGATACTGAGGTTCCTTTAGACAAAACTCCAGAGAAAATCAGCAAGGACCATCACTGGTCCCATTTTCAAAAGGATTTTCTGGAAGATTGCATAAAGAACCTCAAAAGAGAGCTGGAGGATAAATGGGAAAATAAATTGAAATCAGTGCAAGAAGGATACAGTATCTTGCAAGAAGGATATGATGCCCTGCAAAAGAGATATGAAAAAGACACCAATTTATTGAAAAATAAAATTAGTGAAGTGGAAAAACAGTTCAATGAACAAATTGGCCAGTTACAAAAGGAGCTTAAAAAGGTAACTGAAGAAAATAACACTTTAAAAATCAGAATTGAACAAATGCAAGTGAATGACTCCATAAGACTTCAAGAATCAGTCAAACAAAAACAAAAAAATGAAAAATTAGAAGAAAATATGAAATTTCTCCTAGGAAAAACAACTGACTTGGAAAATAGATCTAGAAGAGACAATCGAAGGATTATTGGACTTCCTCAAAGCCATGATGAAAAAAAGAATCTAAACACTAACTTCCAGGAAATCCTGAAAGAAAACTGCCCTGAGATTGTAGAATCAAAGGGCAAAATCACCATTGAAAGAATTCACCTATCACCTCCTGAAAGAGAGTGAAGGTGGGACTCAGCTCAGCTCATAGTGGCAGAAATTCCAAACTCCAAACTCCAAATTCCAAACACCTGGAGTTTATCTGAGGCACTGGGACACTCTGCCCTGATTGGGGGCAGGTGTTCTGGCAGACTTGGCTTGTTTAAGGAGTAATTCGGACTTAATCCTAGCCCCCAACAACCCAGCACCTTAAGTTAACTCACCGAAGTGCCCCAGGGCAAAGATTTTCGGCCACAGTTTTTTTTTTCCCTACCTTAAAGAGATATCCACACTGTCTAAAAAAAAATGAAGAAGCAAAAGAGAGCTCTCACCATAGACAGCTTTTATTAAGGCAAAGAAGCGTTCACCCCAGATGCTGAGGTTCCTTTAGATAAAATAGCAGAAGAAGGTATTAAAGATCATCACTGGTAATTTTTTTTCAAAAGACCTTTCTGGAAGATTGCATAAAGAACCTCAAAAGAGAGCTGGAGGATAAATGGGAAAATAAACTGAAATCATTGCAAGGATACAATATCTTGCAAGAAGGATATGATGCCCTGCAAAAGAGATATGAAAAAGACACCAATTTATTGAAAAATAAAATTAGTGAAGTGGAAAAAGAGTGCAATGAACAAATTGGCCAGTTACAAAAGGAGCTTAAAAAGGTAACTGAAGAAAACAACACTTTAAAAATCAGAATTGAACAAATGCAAGTGAATGACTCCTTAAGAATTCAAGAATCAGTCAAAGAAAAACAAAAAAATGAAAAATTAGAAGTAAATATGAAATATCTCCTAGGAAAAACAACTGACTTGGAAAATAGATCTAGGAGAGACAATCTATAGATTATTGGACTTCCTGAAAGCCATGATGAAAAAAAAAAAGAATCTAAACACTATATTCCAGAAAATCCAGAAAGAAAACTGCCCTGAGATTGGAGAATCAAAGGGCAAAATCACCATTGAAACAATTCACCGATCACCTCCTGAAAGAGACCCCAAAATTAAGACCCCAAAGAATATCGTGGCTAAATTTCAGGACTATAGCACCAAGGAACAGATTCTGCTAGCAGCTAGAAAGAAACAATTTAAATACTGAGGATCAATAATTAGAATCATACAGGATCTGTCAGCCTCCACACTGAAGGATTGAAGGGCCTGGAACCAGATATTCTGAAGGGCAAAGGAACTTGGATTACAACCAAGAATAAGTTATCCAGCTAGAATGAGCATTATCCTCCAGGGAAGAAGATGGTCATTCAATGATATAGGTGAATTTCACCTGTTTCTAATGAAAAGACCGGATCTGAACAAAAAATTCGACATCCAAACACAGAACTCAAGAGATGCATAAAATGGTAAAAAGGAAAGGACTCTTGTGAACTTTATTTTTAGTAGGGGGATACTTAAAGTTTGGGGGTATAATTAACTAGATATTACTTTGATAATATGAAAAAAAGAACTAGAGGGGAAAAGGTTGTCATACTGGGGAAAAAAGGGAAAAGTGGTAAAATAAGATCTAAAAAAAAAGGAGGTAAAAACAAGGTAAAATCACTTGAAGAGGCAAAGAAAACCTAATATAATTGAGAGAAAGAGGGGAGGGAGATGAGCATTGTGTAAATGTTACTCTCAGCAAGTTGGGCTCTAAAAGGGTATATCAGACATTTGATTTCACATAGAAACTTGTCTGTTGCTAAAGGGAAGGGGGAGGGAAAGGAGGGAAAGTAAGGGACAAACTAATAGAAGGGAAAATAGAAGAATCAGGGGAAAGGA
>JAJPUD010004505.1:114092-135348 GCA_023553655.1 Myrmecobius fasciatus
GCTAAAGCGGTTATAAGGGGCAATTTTATATCTCTACATGCTTACTTGCATAAAATAGAGAAAGAAAACATCAACAAATTGGGCTTATTATTTTAAAAAGTTGAAAAAGAACAAATTAAAAACCCTTAATTAAATACCAAATTGAAAATTCTAAAAGTAAAAGGAGAAATTAATAAAATCGAAAATAAGAAAACTATTGAGTTAATAAATAAACCTAAGAGTTTGTTCTATGAAAAAAAAAACCTAACAAAATAGATAAGCCTTTAGTTAATTTGATAAGAAAAAGGAAAGAGGAAAATCAAATTGTTAGTCTCAAGAATGATAAGGGAGAACTTACCTCCAATGAAGAGGAAATTAGAGCAATAATTAGGAGTTACTTTGCCCAACTTTATGCCAGTAAGTTTGATAATCTAAATGAAATGGAGGAATATCTACAAAAATATAGATTGCCCAGGTTAACAGAAGAGGATATAAATTATTTAAATAGCCCCATATCAGAAAAAGAAATAGAGGAAGCTATTAACCAACTCCCTAAGAAAAAATCTCCAGGGCCAGATGGATTTACATGTGAATTCTACCAAACATTCAAAGAACAATTAATTCCAATACTACACCAACTATTTGAGAAAATAGGACAGAAGGTATACTGCCAGAATCCTTCTATGAGACCAATATAGTGCTGATAGCTAAACCAGGTAGGGTGCAAACAGAGAGAGAAAACTATAGACCAATTTCCCTAATGAATACTGATGCAAAAATTTTAAATAAGATAGTAGCAATGAGATTACAAAAAGTCATCCCCAGCATAGTACACTGTGACCAAGTAGGATTTATAACAGGGATGCAGGGCTGGTTCAATATTAGGAAAACTATCAGCATAATTAATTATATTAATAACCAAACTAACAAAAACCATATGATTATCTCAATAGATGCAGAAAAAGCCTTTGATAAAATCCAACACCCTTTCCTATTAAAAACACTAGAGAGCATAGGAATAAACGGGCTTTTCCTAAAAATGATCAGTACCATCTATTTAAAACCATCAGCAAGCATCATATGTAATGGAGACAAACTAAAACCATTCCCAATAAGATCAGGAGTGAAACAAGGCTGCCCACTGTCACCATTACTATTTAATATTTTATTAGAAATGTTAGCTTTAGCAATAAGAGAAGAAAAAGAGATAAAAGGAATTAGAATAGGTAATGAGGAAACCAAATTTTCACTCTTTGCAGATGACATGATGGTATACTTAGAGAACCCTAGAGACTCAACTAAAAAACTACTAGAAACAATTCACAACTTTAGCAAAGTGGCAGGTTTCAAAATTAATCCACATAAATCATCAGCATTTTTATATATTACCAACAAAGTTCAGCAGCAAGTGATACAAAAAGAAATTCCATTCCAAATAGCAGATGATAGGATAAAATATTTGGGAATCTATCTGCCAAGGAAAAGTCAGAAACTATACGAACTAAATTACAAAACACTTTCCACACAAATAAAATCAGACCTCATCAACTGGAAAAATATTATGTGCTCATGGGTAGGCAGAGCGAACATAATAAAAATGACAGTATTACCCAAACTAATCTACTTATTTAGTGCCATACCAATCAAACTCCCAAGAAATTATTTTACACATCTAGAAAAAAATAGTAGCAAAGTTCATTTGGAAGAACAAAAGGTCAAGGATTTCAAGGGGATTAATGAAAAAAAAAAGGCAGATGAAGGTGGCCTTGCTGTACCAGATCTAAAACTATATTATAAATCAGTGGTCATCAAAACCATTTGGTACTGGCTAAGAAATAGAGCAGTCGATCAGTGGCACAGGATAGGTTATCAGGACAACCTAGGCATTAACCTTAACAATCTAGTGTTCGATAAACCCAAAGACCCCAGCTTTTTGGATAAATACTCTCTATTTGGCAAAATCTGCTGGGAAAATTGGAACCTAGTGTGAAAGAAATTAGGGCTTGACCCATAGCTAGCACCACATACCAAGATAAGATCTAAATGGGTTCATGATCTACATATAAAGAGGAACGTTGTAAGCAAGTTAGAGGAACGTAATATAGTTTACCTCTCAGACCTGTGGAGATGGAACAAATTTATGTCCAAAGAAGATCTGGAACTCCTAATTGAACACCAGATGGATAATTTTGACTATATTAAGTTAAAAAGTTTCTGTACAAACAAAACAAATGCAGACAAGATTAGAAGGGAAGCATCAAATTGGGAAATCATCTTTACATTTAATGGTTCTGATAAAGGCCTCATTTCTAAAATTTATAGAGAATTGTCTCATATATATAAGAATTCAAGCCACTCTTCATAGATAAGTGGTCAAGGGATATGAACAGACAATTTTCAGATGATGAAATTAAAACCATCTCTAGTCATATGAAAAGTTGCTCCAAATCACTATTGATCAGAGAAATGCAAATTAAGACAACTCTGAGGTACCACTACACACCTGTCAGATTGGCTGAAATGACAGGAAAAGATAACGATGAATGTGAGGGGATGTGGGAAAACTGGGACACTAATACATTGTTGGTAGAAATGTGAACAGATCCAACCATTCTGGAAAGCAATTTGGAGCTATGCTGAAAAAGTTGCCAAACTGTGCATACCCTTTGACCCAGCAGTGTTTCTACTGGGCCTATATCCCAAAGAGATCTTAGAGGAGGGAAAGGGATCCACAAGTGCAAGAATGTTTGTGGCAGCCCTTTTTGTAGTGGCTAGAAACTGGAGACTGAAGGGATGCCCATCAATTGAAGAGTGGCTGAATAAATTATGGTATATGAATGTTATGGAATATTATTGCTCTGTAAGAAACGACCAGCAGGACGATTTCAGAGAGTCCTGGAGGGATTTGCCTGAACTGAGTGAAACGAGCAGAACCAGGAGATCATCATACACAGCAACAACATTACATGATGATCAATTCTGATGGACATGGCTCTCTGCAACAAAGAATTGTCTGAAACCAGTTCCAATTGTTCACTGAAGCAAACCATAAACACCCAGAAAGAGGGATATTAAATATGGACCACAACGTCACATTTTCATGATCCCTATTGACATTTGCTTGCATTGTGTTGCCTTTCTCTGATTCTTTTATTTTCTTGTAGATAGGATATTTCTTTCATAACTTCTCTAGCATTTCAACATTATTAACATGTAGTGGACTTCCTGATATCTAGGGGAGGGGAGGGGACTGGGAGTAAAATTTGTAATGGAAAGCTTTGTAAAGATCAATGGAACTACACATACTTATGTTATACAAATAAAAAGCTTTAATTAGAAAAAAAGGAAAAATTATCCATACATATGTTTTGCAAATAAAAAGCTTTAATAAAAAATACTCTTTAAAATATAAAAAAAATATAGATTGCCCAGATTAACAGAAGAGGGAATAAATTTTAGAAATGTTAGTCCCATTTTAGAAAAAGAAATAGAACAAGTCATTAATCAACTCCCTAAGAGAAAATCCCCAGTACCATCTGGCTTTACATATGAATTCTACCAAACATTTAAAGAACAATTAACTCCAGTATTATACAAAGTGTTTGGAAAAAATAGGAAATGAAGGACTCCTAACAAATTCCTTTTATGACACAGACATGGTACTGATATCTGAACCAGGTAGGATGCAAACAAGAAGAAAATTACAGGCCAGGTTTCCTAAGGATTACTGATGCAAAAATCTTAAATAAAATATTGGGAAAGTGATTACAGAAAATCATCCCCAGGATAATACACCATGAACAAATAGAATTTATACCAGGAATGCAGGGATGGTTTATTTTAGGGAAACTATTAGCATAATTGCATAAATCAATAATCAAATTAACAAAAACATGATTATCTTGATAGATGCAGAAAAAACAGCTGATAAAATCCACCATCCATTCTTATTGAAAACACTAGAGAGTATAGGAATGAATGCACTTTTACTTAAAGTAATCAGTAGCTTCTATTTAAAACCATCAGCTAGCATCATATGTAATGGTGATAAAACATTCCCAATAAGATCAGGGGTGAAACAAGGTTGCCCATGTCACCATTATTATTCAGTATTGTATTAAAAATGCTAGGTTTGGCCATAAGAGAAGAAAAAGAGATTAAAGGAATTAGAGTAGGTCATGAGGAAACCAAATTATCACTCTTTGCAGATAATGTGATGGTACTTAGAGAATCCTAGAGAATCAAATAAGACCTATTAGAAATAATCCACAACTTTAGTAAAATTGCAGCATACAAAATAAATTCACATAAATCATGAGATTTGTTATATATCACTAACAACATCCAACAGTAAGAGATACAAAGAAAAATTCCATTTAAATAAGTCGATAGTATGTAATATTTGGGAATCTATCTGCCAAGGGAAAGTCAGGAACTATTTGAGCAAATCTACAAAACTCCTTCGACAGAAATAAAATCAAATCTAAACAATTGGAAAAATATCAAGTGTTCTTGGATAGGTCAAGCAAATATAATAAAGATGACAATACTACCCAAACTAATCTATTTATTTAGTGCTATAACAAACTCCCAAGAAACTATTTTAGTGACATAAAAAATAATAATAAAATTCATCTGTAAGAACAAAAGGTCAAGAATTTCAAGGGAATTAATAGAAATAATTTTAAAAAGCCATTTGAAGGTGGCCTAGCTATACCAGATCTAAAACTATATTATAAAACAGTGATCATCAAAACCATTTGGTACTGGCTAAGAAGTAAAGCAATTGATTAGTGGAATAGATTTGGTTCACAGCACAAAATAGTCAATGACTATAGTAATCTAGTGTCTGACAAACCCAAAGACCCCAGCTTTTGGGATAAGTACTTACTATTTGACAAAAACTACTGGGAAATTTGCAAACTAATATGGAAGAAAGTAGGCATTGACCCATACCTAGCACCTTATACTAAGATAAGGTCGAAATGGATTCATGATCTAGATATAAAGAATGATATTATAAACAAATTAGAACAATGTAGGATAGTTTACCTCTCAGACCTGTGGAGGGGGAAGGAATTTGTGACCAAATAAGAACTAGAGCTCATCATTAATCACAAAATAGGTAATTTTGATTATATTAAGTTAAAAAGTTTTTGGACAAACAAAACTAATGCAGCCAAAATTATAGAGAAGCAATAAACTGGGAAAACATTTTACATTCAAAGCTTCTGATAAAGGCCTCATTTCTAAAATATATAGAGAATTAATTCAAATTTATAAGAATTCAAGCCATTCTACAATTGATAAATGGTCAAAAGATATGAAGAGATAATTTTCAGATGAAGAAATTGAAACTATCATATGAAAAGGTTCTCCAAACCACTATTGATCAGAGAAATGCAAATTAAGACAACTCTGAGATACAACTACAAAGCTCTCAGTTTGGCTAAGATGACAGTAAAAGATAATGATGAATGTTGGAGGAGATGTGGGAAAACTGAGACACTGATACATTTTTAGAACTGTGAATGAATCCAGCCATTCTGGTGGGCAATTTGGAAGTACGCTCAAAAAGTTATCAAACTATGCCTACCCTTTGTCCCAGCAGTGTTTCTACTGGGCTTATATCCCAAAGAGATCTTAAAGGAGAGAAAGGGACCCACATGTGCAAAAATGTTTGTGTCAGCCCCTTTTGTAGTGGCTAGAAACTGGAAATTGAATGGATGCCCATCAATTGGAGAATGGCTGAATAAATTATGGTATATGAATGTTATAGAACATTATTTTTCTATAAGAAATGACCAGCAGGATGATTTCAGAGAGGCCTAGAGTGACTTGCATGAACTGATGCTGAGTGAAATGAGCAGAACCAGGAGATCATTATACACGGCAACAACAAGACTATATGATGATCAATTCTGATGGACATGGTTCTCTTCAACAAGGAGATGTTTCCAACCAGTTCCAGTTGTTCAGTGATTAAGAAAGCCATCTATACCCAGACAGAGGCCTGTGGGAACTGAGGGTGGACCACAACACAGCATTTTAACTCTTTCTGTTGATGTTTACTTGCATTTTGTTTTCCTTCTCAGGTTCTTTTTCCTTCTCGATCCAATTTTTCTTGTACAGCAAGATAACTGTATAAATATGTATACATATATTGGATTTATCATATATTTTAACATATTTAACATGTATTGTATTACCTCCAATCAAAAGGAGGGGGTGTGGGGAAGGAGGGAAAAATTTGGAAGAGAAAATTTTGCAAGGGTCAATGTTGAAAAATTACTCATGCATATGTTTTCTTAATAATAAGCTTCAATAAAAAATTACCTCTTTGAAAAAAAAAACTCAATGAGTTACTCATAAGACACAATAAATCAATTTGTTTTGAATGATAAAAAAACCAAAAAAACACTACTAAGATAATTATGGTTCATATTAAATCTTGTATTTCATTAAAATAGAAGCAGAGAAATTGTATAAAGAAAGCTAGAAAACTTTACAAAAGACATCAAATACAAATACTAGGTGATATTAAGGGAAAAAAATGGGTATAGTGGAAAATGGTGAAAAATACTTAAAACATTCCTTGGGAGTAAGAAGTAAATGTCAAAAACTGACAGACTACACAATAACCTCACAATTATATTTCAAGAATCCTTTAGAGTTAAAATATAGTAGTGTCATAGTCAGAAGATAATGTTTGTTAAGTAAATCCTGACAAATCATTTCCATTTTCCTCTGTTTTTTCTACTTTTTATAGATTCAACTGTGTTGTTGATGCCATCTGATTTAATTGGTTATTTGAACAAGTTTTTGCAATTTCTCCTCTCCCACTGCTTGGTGATATTAATTACATACTGCTTATAATTTTTACCATGCTTTTCCATAAGAATTTATAAGACAATATTGCAAGTTGCTATTATCTACTGTCTACTTCACAAATAAATTCAAGATTTTTTGACTAAAGTTGTTTCATTCTCTTTTTATCTTTTATTATGATTGATTTAATTCATTAATTTCCCTAGAAAATTGTGATAATATATGTTAATGCGTTTTCTTTTATTCATTTCTTATTATTTTCATTTTATAATAGGTCATTTTAAATTGGACAGATCAGAATTACTTCAACCGAATGCCGTATCTTCTCATCTTGAATTATTTCTCTGAGGCATTAATAATATTTGTATGAGTTGATTATGCAACTATATCTATATAACAACTTCAGAAATAAATCACAACTAAATTGTTTCATTTACATTAAGGTATGTTTGTTTTTTATGAAATTATTCAGGGCTAACAACATCTAGTATCTTCTGTTTTGTAAGGGGGGAGAAAAGATTCTTGAAGCATACTTATGAGGTTTTTATGCTCTTGTTTTGGATGTCATTGCATTGATTGCATCGATTTGAAACATTACACAGTCTCTGAAATGAGATCCATAATTGAATAAGAAATTTTAACCTCACTATCCAAATGGAGAAAAACATGTATGAAGACTGTGTATTATTGTTGCCAGTGTTTTGCAAAGTATTTTGATTATACATTTTATCATTAAATTTTTTTCAGCATGTACATTCAACATGTGCATGTTTACTTATAAATGTTTTTCTGGAACTAATGATATTAGCTAGCATTTATATGATACTTTATGTTTTGCAAAGTACCTACAAATATTACCTTGTTAAAATTATAAATTGGGTACCTAGACAAAGAAATAGCCTATAGGAGCAGCTAGGTGGCACAGTGGTTTTAGCATTTGCCCTGGAGTTAGGAGGACCTGAATTCAAATCTGGTCTCAGACAGTTGACACTTCCTAGCTATGTGACCCTGGGCAAGTCACTTAACCCCAATTGACTCAGAAAAAAAAATAGCCTATCAACAGCCTCATCTATGCTAAGGAAGTATGCATATAGAAGTCCATTTGTAGAAGGAGTCACTAGGGATAAAACTGCATCTTCCCAGAAGGACCTCTCATGCCAAAGGGCTATCACAAAACATATACTGAATATATGTAAAACATATACATTATGATATCTACCACACAGTTGCCAAAATGATTTCTGATCAAAATAAATCTGAAAATATTCCAGGCTCTCTCAATAAACTTCAGTGGCTCCCTACCCAATTTGGAATAAAATATAAACTCCTTTGCTTATTTTTTTTAACATTCATCATGACCTTGTTCTAGTCAATGTTTCAAGCATCATTTTATATTACTCTTCTCTCACTGTACAGTCTAGGCAAACTTTCCTTCTTACTGTTTCTGCTATTTGACATCACATCTCCTCCCTTGATGCCTTTGCACTAGCCATCCCTTATGCCTGGAATTCCTGAATTGCTTCATGACTCAGTTTAAACATCATCTTCTACATGAAATCTTTCCTGGTTTTCCCAATAGCTAGTTCATGTTTATTGTGTATACACTTGTTGATGTATATAGTTGTGCATCATTCTCTCTTGAGGGCAGGGACTATTTCATTTTTGACTGTATATCTTTAATGCCTACTATATGCTTGACAAATAGTAGATTCTTAATGTGTGCTTATGATTTGACATTTTAGGGGAAATATAGTAGGATTTATTTCAAATAGCTTTTCTAGAATATATATAAAATTTATCTCCCATTTCTAGTATATATATGTATGTGTGTGTGTGTGTGTGTGTGTAATTTCTCTTACATTAGCTTTTTTTTTTCTGAGGCATTTGGGGTTAAGTGACTTTCCCAGGGTCACACAGCTAGGAAGTGTCAAGTGTCTGAGATCAGATTTGAACTCAGGTCCTTCTGATTTCAGGGTTGGTACTCTATCCACTGCACCCCTTAGCTGCCCCCCAGCCCATTAGCTTTTCAAAATAAGAAATTATATCAAGTTAAACAATCATGGTCTAGGAAACAGATTGAAATATTCTAAAGAAATAATGAAGAAAAAATTAATGAGGGGTAGACATTTACTTATTTATCTCCTATATATATATATATATATACATATACACACACACACACACATATATATATATATATACACACACACACATATGTGTCATATGTACAACATGGCTCTACTCCCCCTCAAACATATAAACACAATGTTAGATCTTTGAGCGATGACATAATGTAAAATTGTATAACTTACAATGTTCCTTCTTTTTCATTCACTCTGAGATAAAAATTACTCTCCATTCAGCCATTTTAAAAAGTATCTCATAAAAATCAGTAAAGGATGCAACAAAGAGACAAAAGAAAAGTACAAGAATGAATGAATCATTTCCCCAGTGACAGAGCACCAGTTAAATCCTTGATTTCTCCTTATCACATGGCTGCACTTTGTTATCCAGGATTATAAGGCTTCATTCTTTGGTACTTAAGATCTATGATGATCGACAAAGCTGTAGAGTTGTCAAATATAATGTATAAAATATGGACAGTTTTATGAAGATCCTGATAATTAACATTAAGACATTTCAAGTTCATAGTATAGACCTTAGCTGACACTAGCATTGGTAGTAATTTGCCAGATATCTGTCAACAAACATTTTGAAAAATATGATCCAGAGGTTCCTGAGAATTTCCAAAAATTTAGGGAGTCTATGGCATTAAATTTATTTCATGATAATAGTAAAATGTATCCATTTTAATGTAATAAATATTGACTACATATATAATTGCTATTAATAATGTTTTATATATAAGTAATTTTAAGATAAAAAAGTTTGAGTATGATTTCTCTAAAACAAAGCATTTTTCTTTCATTAAACTGAAATGATCATTTTTTGTTAAATTAAGTAATGTTTTCAGATTTTTTTTTTACACAAAAGATGTTAAGTACTTGACAGTCTGACTTTATTTGCTTTGAGTGTTATCTGAACCAGGAAAGCAACCCATTTCTTGGATTTGAAGGGTATATAAAAATGTAGGGGGTTCTTTATTATATATAATAGAAGCATTTTTGAGGTTATAAATAATATTTTCTTGTCCTTCCCTTTCTTGTATTATTACTTTTGTTCTTAATGTCTTTGCTCTTAAACACCTGTATTTTCATTCATTTAGGTTCTTACTTATTTTTAAATAAAATTATTTTAATTAACAATATGTTGTCATCTTTTCCTTTTATCTTTCTAACTAAAAAGGAAATTAAAAGATGAAAACTAAGCTCTTGTAATTAATATTTATACTTACACTTACCTTCTTCCTTTTTCCTTCTCTCCCAAGTAAATTTCAATTTTCACATTGAGTATATTACTTCTCTGTCAAAAATCTTACCTTCTTTCTTAAAGACCCAAATCAGTTTAGCACCTCCACAAACTCTTCCCAGATGTCCCAATCTCACCCCACACTTGAAACTTATTTCTCATTTTTTTAAGATTCTCATAGCCCTTTGCCTGAACATTTATTTCTAGAGGAACCACACATTTCTTTTTTATCAGGGCCAATTTTTGGTGCATTTAATTTTCTTTCTTGGTATGTTGAGGAAATCTCTTTTAATACCCCTAATTAATAAAACAGAACAATTGGTAAAGTTTCTACTGACCATGGCTCCAAAGCCTTTTGCAGTATAAGATATGAGTGGTTATCAATATGTTACAAATATTTTTATTGAACCTCCCCCCCAAAAAAAGATGAAAAACAGGAAATGCCAATATGTGGGCACAAATGCCCTACCCTGGCACCTTGTTTTTAAAGTGGTTCTAACTTCACGTAGGATATAAGAAAAGATACAGCATTTTCCCAGTTCTAGATGTCATTAGGACCTAGCTGTATCCTTTAGGGGTATCAAAAAACTTGAGTGAGGAGAAATCATTGCATTCTCTACCAAGCTTTTGGATTTCTTTAATTGTTAAAAAATAAAAATTCCTAATGAGAAATCTAAATTAGCCTCTTTACTCCTTGTGTATAGTAGAAAATTAGTCAGTGTCTGCTGTATTGGACTGAATTCAACTGAATTTGTAGATTTCACTTATTGATTACACTTCCACTTCTATTGTCTGGGAATAACTAAAAGGATTCTAATCCTTCTTTTATATAAAAACACTGTAGTTACAGGAGAGCTATAATTTCCCATCTAAATTTCCTGTTCTCTAGGCTAAATAATTCTAGTTCCCATAATGGATTCTAAATTATTTCTGAACTTTCCCCTGTGACTCCTTATCCTCCTCAATACCACAAAAGAATTGCTTGAGACAATAATCATCTTAGCAATGTCTATGGTTTTCCTTGATCATTTATTCTTCCTGACTCTAGGTTAACTGTCTGACTTTAAATTCTTGTTGCCATCTTTTTATTTCTTAAACTCTAGGGTCTTCCCCTTAAGTTTAAATATTTGTTTTTAGTGATCAAACTAGGCCATCATTTGTCTCATTTATTAATCTACATGTAAATGAATGGGTGTTGCTTCAGACAAACTGAAACCTGGTAAAGACTTTAGCTTAAGAAAGCCAAAGTCTCTCACTGCATCTGAAGCCATCTCCAGTCATCCTGATCTAGATTTTGGCATTGTACTCCATTAATCCTAAAGAGATTGTGTCTGATAACTTTGAACAGTTCTGCCTTATTTGCTAGTCAATTCATCACACTCCAGATATCATTTGTCTTCTTTGAGAACAAATGTCAAACAAAAATTTCTATGATCTCTGATTTGATAAAATACAGCTAGATGGTGATGAGCTTTCCTTCCCAAAGGATTCTTTCTCTTGTCCTCAGCCTATTATTCCCAGTCCAAAGTATTACTTGCATGCCCTTCTTATCAGGAGGGGCAAGGATTTAACCCTGTCCAGCACCATGAAATATGTGAATGTAAACAAATATAAAATAGTTATTGGGAAATTATCCTGGGCTCTACTAGTGATATAGAGTCTACTGTAATCATTTATATTTTCTTATCAAATTTCTTCTCCATCCCATTCCTTTATCCATCCCCCAAACTTCTTTATTTTTCTTTTATTTGGAATTCAGAGATTAAACAGTTTGGAGCCTCTTTTTTTTTTTTTTTTTTTGAAAATGAGGGGTTGTAGAAGCTGCTCTCATTGACTTTCCAGCTATAAATCTATGATCCTAAATGTCAGAACTAAGCTCTGAGATCAGATATATTCTCTTTTCATTACCTCTAGTTTAAGAGACTGAAGTATCTTAAAGGAAAAAAAATGGCTTTTTAGGAAGCCAGGATACAGCACTGAGATTTGATAAGGTAACTGAATAATTAAATAAGTTCCTCTAGACATCATAAATAGGTTTAGAGAGCGTACAGACAGATTTTTTTTTTTGGTACCTCTTGAAGGAAAGGTGAATCAAATACAAAACTGAGCCCCAGATGATGTCCCACACCTTCAAAGTGGAGTAAATAACTATAAAACAAGTCTCAGACAGGCAAGCATAGCCACAAGGTCTTAAAATCTAACACTTGCAAAGAAAATACTATACAGTCTTTTAAACACCTTCGCTAAAATCAGTTCATAAACAAATAAGATAGGCCCAGTTAAGAACCAATAAGATAAATGGGAACATTACCCTCAAATAAGGTAAGTAATTTTGCTACAAATTAATTATTTTTCCTCCAAGGCCTTAGAGTTAAATGCTAATTAACCATGTGCTCACCCAAAGGCAGCTTATTGAAGAGAAAGCCAAAGAGAAAGCACATCATCATTATTGCTGAGGCCTCTAAAAACCTTTCAAGGATAACAATTTGCTGGAAACCCAGAGTTCTAATTAGTTAGGGACCATTTTTTTTCTAAGAAATCCTTAATCCCTCCAGGGGTCTTGCAATTGTAACTCTGAAATATACTGGACCTATACAGTTTAAAGACCTAATGATATTTTTGCCAAGAAATAGAGAGACTTAGAAAGGATGAAATTCAAAGTAAATTGGATTCCTTATTGTAGTCTCCCTCAGGGTATTCCCTTGCTCCTCTTAAAAGCCTAGCTCCCCACAGAACTTTGCTCAAGAAATCAGAAATTTAATAAAGAATTCTATTTGATTTTTGAAAAAAAATATATATATTAAAATGTATTTATCAATTTAACTATGTTCCAACAGTTTTTGCATTGACTAGCTGGCATGTCAGTCAGTATTATAACCAATATATTTTATTATCTACAGGATCAACCACAATTCAACAAAGGCTGATGAAACACCTATTATCATAAATGTCCTATACTAGGTACTAGAGGTATAAAGACTAAAAAAAAAGAATAGAAAAAAATCCTAGCATTAAAGGAGTTTAAACTCTCCTAAAGAGATAAACTATATGATTCAATCAAAATAAATTAAAATATAAGCATATCATTTCCCAAATATAGTGTGCTAAGAGGCAAGTCATTTATCCTACTTGATCCTCAAATTTTTTATCTGTAAAATGTAAACATTAACATTTGTGCTGTGTTTTTCTGTGATCATTGGCATAAAAGAGGTTTGGAAAGTTATAAACATTATATCATTACTTTCTCCTATTATTATTAGGAGTAGAGTTTTTGCTTCCATATTGATAAAGCAAAAAGATTATTGAAAGTAGAGTATATAGAAGGATGGATGGAGAGAGCTGAACAAGATGACATAGGAAAGAGATTAAAAAAACCTATTTATAACTTTAAAACAAAGGATAGAAATTATGAAAAAGCAATTTTGGGAGGAAATGTAAACTAATGCAATAGGACTTGAGTTTTAGCCTTTAGCCTTGTAACATTTATTGTTTCTACTCTACACATAGCCCTCTATACAAATACTCAGGATACTATAAAAATGAAAATCTGCCCTCCTGGACCTTATTGTTTATTGTGGATATAAAAATAAGTAAAGGTAAGTAAATGTAAAATAAAGAGAAAAAGAGAGGTAACACTTGGGAATATTAAAAATTCTTCCAACATCAACTTAGCCAGGACAAATAAAAGGTGGGAATTATACAAAGTAGAAATGAGTCATGAGAGCATTTTTGGATATGATAAATCATTTTAGCAGATCCATAGAGGTTGGAGATAAAATGTTGTATACAGAAAAAAGATAGCAGGTCACTTTGATTAGAATAGTACTTGGGAGAAGGGATAATTGTGAACTAGGATTGTAAAGGTAGGTATTAGTTATCTTTCCAAGGATTTTACAAGCAAGGTTGAGGAGTTGGTATTTTAACCTAGAGTCCTTTTAAAATTTTTGTTTAATGAGGATATGTGCTTTCCATTAATTTGGTGAAGGATGGTTTGGAGAAGGATTGAGAATATGGACATGAACATTAGTTTGGAGGCTATTGCCATAATTGATGGGGGTGGAGTGAGTCTTTCTTTGTAAAATATTTATTTTAATACACATTGATTTATGAATCATGTTGGGAGAGAAATATCAGAACAAAAGGGAAAAACCATGGGGGAAGAAAAAAATAGAAAAAAAGAGGTGAACATAGCATGTGTTGATTTATATTCACCTTCCATAGTTCTTTTTCTGGATGCAGATGGCATTTTCTATCCAAAGTCTATTGGAATTTCCTTAGATCAGTGAACCACTGAGAAGAACCAAGTCTTTCATAATTCATCTTAGAAGATTCTTGCTGTTATTTTATGCAATGTATTCCTGGGTCTACTTGTTTTGCTTACCATCATTTCAAGTAAATCTTTCCAGGACTTCCTAAAACCAACTTATTCATTGCTTTTTTTTAATTTAATTTTTTATTTTATAAAACAATAATATTCCATTACTTTCATATACCATGACTTGTTCAGCCATTCCCCAATTGATGGGTATATACTCATTTTTCAATTATTTGCAACCACAAAAAAGAGCTGCTACAAACATTTGTGCATGTGTGGGTCCTTTTTCCTTCTTTATTATTTCCTTGGGGTACAGACCCAGTAGTGGCACTGCTGGGTCAAAGAGTACGCACAGTTTTATATCCCTTTGGGCATACTTCCAAATGGATCATTTCACAATGCCACCAACAATGTACTAATGTCCCAGTTTCTCACAGCCCTTTGAACATTTATCATTATCTTTTACTGTCATTTTAGCCAATGTGAGAGGTCTGAAGTGATACTTCAGAGTTGTTTTAATTTCCAATTCTCTAATTAATAATGATTTAGAACATTTTTCATATGATTACAAATGGCTTCAATTTCATCATTTGAAAATTGTCTGCTCATATCCTTTGAAGATTTATCCATTGGGGAATAACTTGTATTCTTATAATTTTGACCAAGTTCTTTATTTATTTTAGAAAAGAGACCTTTATCAGTAATACTGGCTGTAAACATTTTTGTCAGCTTTGTACTTCCCTTTTGTTTGTGCAAAACCTTTTTAGTTTAATGTAATAAAAGTTGCCCATTATGCCTGTCATACTATTTTTGCTTTAATCATAAATTCCTCCCTTCTCCAAAGATCGGTTTGGTCTCCTCGCTCTCCTAATTCGTTTATGGTAGCATTCTTTATGCCCAAATCATGTACTCATTTTGACTTTATTGTGGTATGAGTTGTGAAATGTAGGTCTATGCATAGTTTCTGACATTATTTTCCAGGTTTCCCAGCATTTTTTTTAAATCAAATAGTGAATTCTTGTCCCAGAAGCTGGAGTTTAGGGGTTTATAAAATACTAGATTATTATAGACCTTAATTATTATGTTGTGTGTATCTGATCTATTCCACTGAACTATTCCTGTATTAGTTAGCCAGTACCAAATGTTTTGATGACTTCTCCTTTATAATAGAGTTTTTCTTTTGGTACTGCTCAGCCACCATTCTTTGAATTTTTTTTATTAATTCCCTTGACATTCTTGATCATCCAGATGAATTTTGTCATTATTTTTTCTAGTTCTGTAAAATAATTTTTTGACAATTTGATTGGTATGGCACTGAAAAAAATAGATTAATTTAGGCAATTGAACGTTATCCAATTTTTTAAATTTGACTTTATTTGTGTGTGAAGTGTTTAGTGATTGTGTTTCCTTAGCTCCTGGATTTGCCTTGGTAGATAGACATTCAAATATTTTATTTTGACTACAGTTATTTTAAATGAAATTTATCTTTCTATCTCTTGCTGCTGGGTTTTATTAGTAATATATAGAAATGCTTATGATTTCTATGGGTTTCTTTCATATCCTGCCACTTTGATAAAAATTAATTGTTTCAAGTAGGTTTGTGCATTATTTTCTAGGATTCTCTAACTATATCATCATATCATTTTCAAAGAATGATAGTTTTATTTCCTCAGTGCCTATTTTAATTATTTTAATTTCTTTTTCTTTTCTTATTGCTAACCTCAACATTTTTAGTATAATATTAAATAATACTGGTGATAATGGGCATCCTTGTTTCTGAGCTTATTGGGAAGGTGTACAGCTTCTCTCTATTACAAATAATGCTTGCTGTTGGTTTTATATATATACTGTTTATTATTTTAAGGAAAGCTTCTTTTATTCCTATCTTCTCTATTGTTTTTAATAAAAAGATGTGATGTATTTTTTCAAAAGCTTTTTTCTGCACCTATTAAGATTATCGTATGATTTCTATTGGTTTTGTTATTGATATAGTTGACTATGATATTAGTTTTCCTGTTATTGAACTAGCCCTGCATTCCTGGCATAAATCCCACTTGGTTATAGTGTATTATCCTGTTGATATGTTGCTTTAATCTCTTTGATAATGTTCTATTTTAAAATTTTTCATCAATATTCATTACAAAGAGTGGTTTATAATTTTCTTTCTCTGTTTTGGCTCTTCCTGGTTAAGGTGTGTCTGTATTATAATTGTGTCATAGAAGGAATTTGGTACAACTCCTTCTTTACCTATTTTTTTCAAATAGTTTACATAGTATTGGAATTAATTGCTCTTTAAATGTTTGGTGGAATTCACTTATAAATACATCTCTCCCTGGAGGATGAATTTCTGAATAAAGATAGAAGTTGTATACATGCAAAGAAAAGAATGTTTTGAAGGTAGAATGAACAAGAATAGGTTAACTTACTAGATATCAGGAATGAAAGTGGTAAAAGATAGCATAAATAGTGTCACAAATACTAGAAATCTGGGATATGGGGGTATAATCAACAGAAATTAGAAAAAGTATGTGTTTGAGGAAAATAAAATGTTATAATTCAGACATGTTGAGTTTGACGTATTTGGGAAACATCCAGGTGAGCATGTCCATTAAATAGTTTATAATATGGAACTAGAAATTTAAAGGAGAGATTTTGGTAGATACAGATTTGTCTATCATCTATATAAATAAGATGTGTCTTTGGAACCTTGATATCATTAAATGAGAAATAATATAGACAAAAGTTTTATGAAATACATTTGAAGTCAAAGGTTATTGTTTAGTAATTTCAGACATGTTCAATTCTGTGACCCCATTTGGGGATTTCTTGAAAAACATACCACAGTGGTTTGCCATTTCCTTCTCCAGCTCATTTTACAGATGAGGAAACTGAAGTAATCAGGATTAAATAATATCCCTAATAAGTGATATACCTAAGGCCAGATTTGACTAAAAATGTTAAATGTTGGATGTCAAGCACAACATGCTATAGCACTACATTATCCACCTACCCAAGGACCATAATGTAATTACTGACTGTACCACTTACAACGTGTGTGACCTTTGGCAAAGTAATTTCACCTAAATGGTTGTCAGTTTCCTCTTCTGTAAAGTGGGAAATTTATAGTAGATCTTAGGACTATTTAGTATTATAACTTTAATTCTATAATTATAAATATAATTCTATGATCTCATCATAGCTCTGAGAGGAAAAGAGAAACCCAAAAATATCTCAGGAGAAGATCTCATTTATTGAGTGGGAGAATGATGATAATACAGGAAATGAGAAAGAGGGTTGGTCAGCAAAACAGAAGAAAAGCCAGTATAGTGTCATAGAAATACAAGTAGCAGTGACTTTGTAGGAAAGTAGAGATGGTCATTAATGTAAAAACTTTTACAAGAATCAAGACATAGGTGTTCTGAAAAAGTTTCTTTAAATTTATCAGTTAAAATCATTAGAAACTTTTGGAAGAGTTTTTTGTTCAATAATGGGTTCAAAAGCCAGATCACAAGAATAGAGAAGAGACTGTATATATAAAAATGGAAGCAGTGTAATCTTTCTAGGAGTTTCATAATAACAAAGAGAAAAGAAATAGAATGATACTTTTTAGGAAATATCAGAGTCAAGAAAAGATTTTTTTTGTTTTTATTTTAGGATACAGAAAATCGACATATTTTTTAGGCATGGGAAAATAGATTAGAAAAGCTTAAAAATGAGAGAATGAGCCAAAGTTCATGTTCCTTGAATATAGTTTCTTAATGTTAGGTTTACAGGACCTATATGTTTATTGTCACTAACTTTTGTTATCCTCTGCAGTCCTATTTTTTTTATTTAATGTGCTTAATGCATTGCTGTTCATTTCTTATAGAACAATAATATTCCATTACAATCACATACTAATCCCAAATGTTCAGCCATTTCCCAAATGATGGACATTCCCTCAATTTAAAATTCTTTGCCACCACCAAAATAGCTTTTATAAATACTTTTGCATGACTAAATCATTTCTTCCTCACAATTTTGGTCGCTTTGGAATACAGACCTAATAGTGGTATTGTTGAATGAAATACGCATAGCTCCAAATTGCTCTCTAGAATGGTTGAATTACTTCACAACTCCACTAATTATGCATTAGTGTGTGACTTTACTTTCTCCATGTAGCATTCTATTACATGAGGGCAAGAAGAGACAAATAGTGCAGTATCACAAGGTTTGAGTCTGACAAGACTAGCAACACAAGGGGAAGCACAATTCCAAGGTAATTTTAAAGCATTTTTAATGGCAAATCTTAATTTACTTTAACACCCTTTACTATCATGTGACCATTCTCTAAGTATTCTTCAGATCATCAAATTGCTCTCCAATATATTAGACTCAGAATTAGACAAAATACTGCAAATCAATCAGGCAAAATATGTCAGAGCGATTTTTTCCTAGTTCCTGATGCTATCATATGCTTCTCTTTCTGCAGTTTAAGATTGTATCAGGGTTGTTTTTGTAATTTGTTTGTTTCATGTTGACCAATTAGGAGGCTATTGGAATAATCCAGAGTGGATATGATAGGAAAAACAAGAGAAGGGAAAGAGATTATAAAGATAAAAGTAACACAATTTTTTTAATGCCCTCCTTGATCCTTTCTGTTTCATTGGAGCTTAATATAGGCTTTGATTTTTTTTTTCTCTTTAAAGTTTTCCACTTTCTGTTCTCATGGAAGGTTAATTATGCTGAATGCTAATGGTTTCAATAAGCTTGGGCCTTCCACATTAGGGAATATAACTTTTTTCCCTTTCCTATTTGATGTAGAGAGACTACTTCTTTGTTCTATTATACAGTTTCAAAGAATTTCTGCTAACAACGAGGTTATTCTTCTTATCAACTAGTCTATTACAAATACACAATAATATCTAGTAAACATTTATCTAAAGATGTAATCTATAATAAATGCACAAACCAATTTTAAAAAGGGCTGGAAATTTTATTTTATTTTATTTATTTATTTTTTTTTTTTTGCTGAGGCAATTGGAGTTAAGTGACTTGCCCAGTGGGCTGGAAATTTTTTTTTTTATTTTATTTTATTTGCATAACATATGTGTGGGTAATTCTTCAACAATAACCCTTACATAGCTTTCCGTTACAAATTTTTCCCCCCAACTTCCCCACCCCTTCCCTAGATGGCAGGATATCCACTACATGTTAATTATGTTAAAATATTGGCAAATCGAATATATGTATACATATTTCCAAACTTATCATTGTTGTGCAAGAAAAATCTTATCTACACAAACAATATATCAGATAAAGGAAACACAATGTAAGCAAACATCAATCAAGGAGTATGAGAATGTTATGTTGTGGTCCACATTTCACATCCCTCTCTCTGGGTGTATATGGCTTTCTTCAGTGAACAATTGGAGGTGGTTTGAAACATTTCATTGTTGAAGAGAGCCATGTCCATCAGAATTGATCATCATATAGTACTGTTGTTGCCGTGTATAATGATCTCCTGGTTCTGCTCATTTCACTCAGCATCAGTTCATGTAAGTCTCTCCAGGCCTCTCTGAAATCATCTTGCTGGTCATTTCTTACAGAAAAATAATATTCCATAATGTTCACATACCATAATTTATTCAGCCATTCTCCAATTGAAGGGCATCTATTCAATATCCAGTTTCTAGCCACTACAAAAAGGGCTGCCACAAACATTCTTGCACATGTGGGGCCTTTTCCTTTCTTTATGATTTCTTTGGGATATAAGCCCAATAGAAATGCTGCTGGGTCAAAGGGTATGCATAGTTTGATAACTTTTTGAGCATAGCTCCAAATTGTTCTCCAGAATGGCTGTATCCGTTCACAGCTCCACCAACAATGCATCAGTGTCCCAGCCCTCCCACAACCCCTCCAACATTCATCATTAACTTTTCCTGTCATTTTAGCCAATCTGACAGGTGTGAAGTGGTACCTCAGGGTTGTCTTGATTTGCATTTCTCTGATCAGCAGTGATTTGGAGCACCTTTTCATATGACTATAAATAGTTTTAATTTCATCCTCTGAAAATTGTCTGTTCATATCCTTTGACCATTTATTGATTGGAGAATGGCTTGAATTTTTATAAATATGAGACAATTCTCTATATATTTTTGAGATGAGACCTTTATCAGAACCCTTGAATGTAAAGATGATTTCCCAATTTATTACTTCCCTCCTAATCTTGTCTGCATTGATTTTGTTTGTACAAAAACTTTTTAACTTAATATAGTCAAAGTTATCTATCTGGTTTTCAATTAAGAGTTCCAGTTCTTCTTTGAACATAAATTTATTCCATCTCCAAAGGTCTAAGAGGTGAACTATATTACATTCCTCTAATTTACTTATAGTACCACTCTTTATATCCAGATCATGAACCCATTTAGATCCCATCTTGGTATGTGGTGTTAGATGTGGGTCAAGCCCTAATTTCTTCCACACTAGTTTCCTGTTTTCCCAGCAGTTTTTGTCAAATAGTGAATACTTATCCCAAAAGCTGGGGTCTTTGGGTTTATCAAAAACCAAATTGCTATATTTATTGCCTAGTTTGTCTTGTGATTCTATCCTATTCCACTGATCAACTACTCTATTTCTTAGCCAGTACCAAATGGTTTTGATGACCGCTGCTTTATAATATAGTTTTAGATCTGGTACAGCAAGTCCACCATCGTCAGCCTTTTTTTTTTCATTAATCCCCTTGAAATTCTTGACCTTTTGTTTTTCCAAATGAACTTTGCTACT
>JAJPUD010004505.1:135748-194533 GCA_023553655.1 Myrmecobius fasciatus
TTCCAAAGGCAGATCTGCCAAAGCACCTGCCCGCAAGCAGAGCAAAGTGGCCCAGGCGTCTCCCAGGGGCTTCCTGGGTGCCCAAAATCCGCCCCTCTATTGCAGCCCTGACTTCCGCCCCGGCTGGAGTCTGATTGAGACCAGCGGCCGATTTCCCCTGAGGCTAACGTTCTCCGGAGTTCTTTCACGGTAGATCTTTGATAGAAGTGTGTTGTAGTCCAAATGCTTGGAGTTGCTCTCACTTAGAAACCAGTTGGAAGGCTTACTGTCTGGGTTTGAGGGAATGTCCTGGGAGTTCACAGAGAAAGCTGTCTGCAGTTTGCCATCTTGGCTCTGCCCCCCCTGGGCTGGAAATTTTAAAAGGGTAAATAAGTGTGTACAAAAAGAAGTAGTGAATGGACAAATTCATCAAGGCAAAGAAATCAAAGGAACTATTTTAATATGAAAAAACAATAATTTAGAGAGGAAGTATAATGTCTAGAGAGAAAAAAGATAGACATTTTGGTAAAATAGAGAGGGGAAAGATGTTCTCTGGTCTTTACATGTATGAAGGATCTATGTTCAAGGTTCCCACAGTGAGCTTGTTGGAACATAGTTTCTTGTAGAACAGGATTCATATTATGATTACTGGGAAGACATGTAGCTGCTTCTGCTTCAGATGATCCAATGATCTAGTTACCTCTTCATTTAGAGGGGAAATATCTTCTACTTAGCCACAAATGGTCCAAAAATCTTTCTCTTCTTCATATGCTTTCAACTTCCAGCTTCATGTCACAGATCAGGCTTCCATTTTCCTTCTTCACACACTTTTTCATGTTTATTTATTTTTTTTTTTCATACTAAAGCTTGCTTGTGTGGCTCAGTGAACAAAAGTGCAGGGGAACCTGTGGAGTTAGGTTTCATTCCCATCTCACAATGCTACTGTGATACATGGATAGCCATGTGACCATCCACAGCTCACTTTATCTCCCTCAGTCTGACCATCCTCATTTATGAAATGATGAAATTGCACCAAAGGGCCTCTGAGATCTCTCCAGCTCAGGAGTTATTAATCTTGTTGGTGAACCATTTCTAAAGTAAAGCTTTATTGTCCTTAAAGATGGAGAATTGAGTAGTTTCCTTGGATCCCTTTTCCCTTTTATTCTATAATAACTTGTGCCTTAAATACTGATAAATTAATTAGCTATAGAGGGAATCTACTTTGCATACTATATGGGTCATTACAAGATTCTAAATTATATTCTCTAAACTTGTTGAATGATATCGTCAGTCCTTTGGTAATTGTCCCATGAAGTTTCTAGGAGAAATATTTGCAAATTCTTTGTGGGGATTTGTGTCTCCAAAACAGACATCTTTCTTACTTCCTTAGCTCTTTTTAAAACCTCATTTATTATTCTCATCTTTTTTTAACAACTTGACAACCTCTTCTATTTCCCCTTCCCTTGTCTTATTAACCTTTTACCTTATCAAAATAATTCTTTTCATTTAATTTATTTAACCAACTTTTTCTTTCTCAATTCCTTAAATCTCAGATTTTTTTTTCCTTTTTCTGTTCTTTCTTATTCTTTCTCTTTATTTTTAGTCAATTCAGTATGAATCCTACTCCTTTAGCATGAGCATTCCTTGGTAGAAATTTCCTCCCCTTCCTTAACTTCATCTCAGCTATTTACGAGAGTCTTGATTTTATAATATCCCTCTTTACCTTAAGATCTGCTTCATATTATCCTGATGCATCTCTTAATGAGCACAGACTCCTAGGACCTGTCCTTCTGTTTCTGTTCTTTTCTGAAAACTCATAGTCCTCCTCTACACAAATACATTATAGGCCAAACCCCATTTGGTCATTGTTTGGGTTCAGATTGACTGATGTTGAATGTAAATAGCAGTCATTTCTGCTTTGACCCCAAACCTTAAGGGCCTTTCCCTCCCAGATTCATCCATTTGAAGTTTAAGGCCAAGATCTCACATCCTTGGGTTGTCTCCAGTTGTCTTGATCTTTATCTTGCCACTGGACCAATGACTATGGAGGGAAAAATGAGGCTGTGGACCTTGCTGAGCCTCCCTCATTTAAATCCAGTTCACTTGGAAATCATCGCATCACCTCCCTGATGTCATGGTCCTCTTCAAGAAAGAAGGACCCACAACTGTGGCCTTCTTGTCTTACCAACTTGTTTTTCTTATCTCTTGAAAATCAGTTAACCATTTCTTTATCTTGCATTGTAAACAGAGGTTTAGACTTAATGTATAGAAAAACTTCCTAATAAGCAGAACAAGAATTACACAATTAGGCAGTTTGCCTGGAGATTTTCAGATGGTTGACCACTTTGTTTGAGACATTGTTAGAAAGAATTCATGTTCAAATGCAGTTTATGTACTCCACCCTCAAGGGCATTTTTAATTTTGTAAGTTTGGTTTCCATTCTAGAGGTGTTTTAAATATTCTGCTTACCACAAATCCTCTTCATTTTACAGACTTAAGACAAATTCCAAGGTTTTACTTCCTTTGATACTATTCATTTGTACTCTGCTTGTATTTTTCTCAGTCAGAAGCAAGGAATTACTCTAGTTAAGCAGGTTCATTTGCAAAACCAATTTCTATAATTTGGGTACATAGCATAAAAATGATTTTCTTAATAGTGCTGAAAGTTAGGCAGACAATCCCAGTTTTTCTATTTGCTCACTTAAGGATTTTTCCTATACTTTATATTTAAATTTATTTTTCTGTATTTATTTTTCTTAAATTTATGGTATTCTAATTATTTGTAAAAGCATTGAGAAATGGCAACTTATTTTGATGGCATTAGGCAGTATGGTTAAACATAAGATACCCTAGTATTTTAGAAGGCACTGAATTCATTAAGTAGATATCCTTAGGATCACTAGTGATAAGTATCCACATTGGCTTCCAAATTCTTGTATAAGACAACTATTATTGTGGTAGCTCTCTGTATCTTCTCCCAAGCTAGTACCATTTGCAAGTGCCTTTAAAATTATTGTAGGTAGTCAAAGCATCTTGGTCATAGACACACTGATTTGTGAGGAGTAGGGTCTATAACTACTAGATTCTCCTTGCTAGGGAATGTCACTTTGGCATAAGATTCTTGAGCTTCATCACTGGTATAGTCCCAGGCTATTCATTACATAGGGCCTCAATTTTTTCAACAGTAAAATAAGATTTAAGTGGATGACCCCAAATGTCATTTCTATTTTAAACATCTTGTGATTCTATGTGATTTTTTATAGCAAGACAAATCAAATCACTTTTTATTGGCTTAACACTGAATCTTCCAGAAGTTTTTTCTTTTAAATTTATTTCATTCCAATTACAATTTAATCTCTGATCAAGAACTGGGCCAGTAGCTGAAATTGCAAAGTTGTCTCAAACATAACAAAGGAAGAAAAAACATTCACTTTTTTTCCCTTTAGTTGAAACTATATCATTCAAAAAAATCTCATCACCCCCTCCAAGGACCACAATAGTCAACAAATTTCTGCAGTACCAATTTAATCCACCTATTCTCCTTGACTAAGCAGGAAATTTATGTAAGCATTCAAAACTTCAGGTTCTGAGAGTGTAAGAGATAAAGCTGCCTTGAATTTGTCTGCTCTTTCAGTGGCATCAGTAGCTTCAAGATAATATTGCTTCCAGTTTTCTTTCACACACTGCTTGAATCTTTAATTCAGGTGGGAATTTGAGGCATTCTATAAATTTGCTTTTATTTCTAGTACCCTGTAAATGTGTAGTGGAGGGAAACTCTACACTTAGACTTGGAGTATAATTAAAAAAAAATACAAATCTTTCTTGTAGTTTCCCACAAGTTGAGCATTGAAGGGTGAAGGACCAAGGGTTGGTCACTCTTTCTAATGTTGCCACCCATTTTTAGGCACATAGTCGACACAAAAAAAGTGAGGAATAAAGAAATGAATGAATGATGTGAATAGTGCATATTCCAAACAGCAGCATTTCCTCAAAGAAAGGAAGATATATGTATAGTTCAAGAAAAATTGTGGGAAGGCTTGTCAATTAGCTGCAGGATGAGCCAGGCCTAAATAAAGCTTCTGGTAATGGGGACTGAATATAAGAGGTTACTGAATAATACTTAAGAGAAATAAAAAGGACTTGGCATATTAATAAATATGCTATAGCCAAAGGCAAATATTTTTATTAGTGATATTTTATATTTTGTTGACAGCAAAAAATGTAGGGTAAATAATATAAATATCCATTTGCAAAATTCTTCAAATTTTGATCTCATATTAAAATTGTATTTGTCTTTTCAGAGTCATTTATTAAAGTGTATTGTTTCTTTTTTAAGCTTTTTATTTTCAAAATATACACATGGATAATTTTTAGCATTCACTTTTGCAAAACTTTGAGTTCCAAATTTTTTTCTCCTTGTCTTCCTTCCTCCCCTTCCCACAGATGGCAGGTAATCCAATATATGTTAAACATGTGCAATTCTTCTATACATATGGAAATATTTTAAAATTATATTTTAATTTATTTTATTAAATATTTCCCAATTTTATGTAAAAATTAACACTAGTTTAAAAAATTTAAGTTAGAAAGTCTGCTACAAATATTTTTGCACATGTAGCTCTTTTCCATTTTTTATGATTTTTTTAGGATACTGGTGGATCCAATGGGTGTGTACAGTTTGATAGCCCTTTGGGCATAATTTCATATTACTCTCCTGAATGGTTGCATTAGTTCACAACTCTACCAGCAATGTATTAGTATCCCAGTTTTTTCCACATTCCTTCTAACATTCATCATTATCTTTTCTGTCATTTTAGCAAATCTAAGAGGTATGTAGTGGTAACTTCAAGTTGTCTTAATTTGCATTTCTCTGATCAATAATAATTTAGAGTAACTTTTCATATGATTAGAAATGGTTATAATTTCTTCATCTAAAAATAGTCTGTTCACATCCTTTGACCATTTTATCAGTTAGAGAATAGCTTGAATTCTTATAAATTTGAGTCAATTATCTATATAATTTAGAAATGAGGCATTTATCAGAAGACTTGAATGCAATTTCTTAAATACTTGGCTACATGCCTCTAATGCTGTCTTCATTGGTTTTGTTTGTATGAAAATTTTAACTTAATATAAACAAAATTATTCATTTTCATTCCATAATGTACTCCAATTCTTCTTTGGCCACAAATTCCTTCTTTATACACAGATCAGAATGGTAAACTAGCTTTTGTTCTTCTAATTTGCTTATAGTATCACTCTTTATGTCTAAATCAGTAATCCATTTTGACCTTAACTTTTTATATGATGTTAGGTGTGGGTTAATGTTTAGTTTCTTCCATAATAGTTTCCAATTTTTCCAGCAATTTTTTGTCAAAAAGTGAGTTTTTATCCCAAAAGCTGAGGTCTTTGGGCTTATCAAACAAATTACTATTGTGATTGGCAATTGTGTCTTGTAAATCTAAGTTATTCCATTGATCAACTACTTTATTTCTTAGCTAGTACCAAATGATTTTGATGACCACTGCTTTATAATATAGTTTTAGGTCTGGCACAGCTAGGCCAAATTGATTTACATCTTTTTCATTAATTCCTTGCAATTCTTGACCATTTGTCATTCCAGATAAACTTTGTTAGTATTTTTTCTAGCTCTGTAAAATAATTACTTGGTAGTTTGATTGGCATGGCACTAAGTAGATTAATTTAAATTAATTAATTTATTGTCATTTTTATTATATTCGCTCGGCTTATCCATGAGCAATTGATATTCTTTGAATTGTTTAGATGTGACTTTATTGATGTGAAAAATATTTTGTAATTGAGTTCATATTGTTTTTGACTTTACTTAGGCAGGTAGACTCCAAAATATTTTATACTATAGATAGTTATTTTAAATGGAATTTCTCTTTGTATCTCTTGCTGCTGCACTTTGTAACATATAGAAATGCTGATGATTTGGGGGATTTATTTTGTATCCTTCAATTTGCTAAAGTTGTGAATTGTTTCTAGTAGTTTGTAATTGATTCTCTAGGATTCTCTAAGTATATCACCATATCATTTGCAAAGAGTGATACTGTGCTTTCCTCATCACCCACTCTTATTTCTTTAATTTCTTTTTCTTTCCTTAATGTTAAAGTTAACATTTCCTATACAATTTTGAATAGTAAGGATGATAGTGAGCAAATTTGTTTTGCCCCTAATCTTATAAGAAATGCTTCTAGTTTATCCCTATTACATATGATTCTTGAAGAAGGTTTAAATAGATGCTCCTGATATTTTAAGGAAAACTCCATTTATTCTATAATGTCTAGTGTTTTTAATAGGAATGAGTGTTGTATTTTCTTAAATGCTATTTTTGCATCTATCAAGATTATCATATGATTTCTGTTAGTTTGGTTATTGATATAGTGAATTATGTTAATAGATTTCCTAATATTGTACCAGTCTTGCATTCCTTTTATAAATCCTACTTGGTTATGTTTTATTATCCTGGTGAAAACTTTCCGTAATTTCTTTGTTAACATTTTATTAAGATTTTTGCATTTATATTCATTACAGAAATGGATCTATAATTTTGTCTCAATTTTGACTCTATAAGTTTTAGGTGTCAGAATCATATCTATATTATAAAAGGAATTCAGTAGAATTCCTTCTATCACTATTTTTCCAAATAGTTTGCATAATATTGGAATTAATTGTTCCTTAAATGATTTGAGAAATTCACATGCAAATTTATTTGGCTCTTGAGATTTTTTTCATAGGCTCTTCAATTTCTTTTTCTAAAGTGGGACTTATTTAAGAAATTTTTCCTTCTCTGTTAATCTGGGCAATTAATATTTTTGTAAGTATTTATCCATTTCACTTAGATTATCAGATTTATTGGTATATAGTTGGGCAAAATAGTTCCTAATTATTGCTCTAATTTCTTTTTCATCGGTTGAATGTTCACCCTTTTCATATTTGATACTAACAATTTGATTTTCTTTCCCTTTTCTATTCAAATTAACAAAATGGTTATCTATTTTGTTGTTTTTTTTTCAGAAAACCCACTATGTTTTGTTCATTAATTCAATAGTATTCTTTCTTTCAGTTTTTATTAATTTTCCTTTTTATTTTCAGTATTTCAAATTTTTAATTTGTTCTTTTTCTAGTTTTTTTTTTAGTTGCATGCCAAATTCATTAAACTTTTCTTTCTCTATTTTATGCAAGTAAGCATCTAGAGAAATGAAACTTGTCCTAAGAACTGCTTTGGTTTCTGACTACCACTTCCCTCTATCTGCCCTTCCCTTTTGTAGCCTCTCCCCTTTTCTTCTCCCTTTTCCTTCTACTTCTATTCTCTCTTCTGTTATCTCCCCCTTTTCTTTCTCCTTTCTCTTCCTACTTTCTTACAGGATGAGATAAGTTTCTATATTTAATTATGTCTGATGTTCCCTTTTTGATCCAAATCCAATGAAAACAACACTCACACAATGCTCATCCCCTGTCTTCCTTCCCTCAAATGTAATAAGTCTTTTTTGCCTCTTATTGTGGTGTAATTTGCCCCATTTTACCTCCCCTTTCTTCTTCTTGCAGTACGATCCCCTTTTTCTTGCAAATCTTCTTTTTTATATCATCACAGTAAACTCAAATTATACCTATACCCTGTAAGTATGCTTCTAAGAAATATACACTTCTGAAGAGTTAAACATATCATCTTCCCCTATAAAGATATAAACATTTTAACCTTTAAATAACAATGGTTTTTTCCCCTTTTTATCTTTTTTAATGCTTCTCTTGTGTTCTCTATTTGAAGATCAAATTTTCTGTTCAGCTCTGTTCTTTTCATAAAAAAATAAATGAAAATCTGATGTTTCATTGAATGTTCATCATTTCCTCTAAAAATAATGCTTAATTTTGCAGAATAGTTTATTCTTGGCTGCATTCCAAGTTTCTTTGCCTTCTGGAATAAAATATTCCAGGCCCTTTGATCCTTTAAAATGGAAGCTGCTATGTCATGGGTAAACCTAATTGTTGCTCCTTGATATTTTAATTCGTTCTTTCTGGCTACTGGCAATATTTTCTCCTTGATCTGATACTCTGGAATTTAGAACTATATTCTTTGGAGTTTTCATTTTGGGATGTATTACAAAGAGGGGATTGGTGGATTCTTTCAATGGCTATTTTACCCTTTGGTTCTAGGACATCAGAGCAGTTTTTCTTGATGATTTCTTCAAATATGTTGTCTAGGCTCTTTTTTTCATTGTGATTTTTCAGATAGTGTAAAAATTATTAGATTGTTTCCCCTGAATCTATTTTCTGGGTCAGTTGTTTTTCAGATGAGGCATTTTACATTTTCTTCTATTTTTTCATTTTTTTTTTAATTTTTGGTTTTGTTTGACTGATTCTTGGTCTCATTGAGTCATACATTTCCATTTGTTCAATTATAATTTTAGTGAGTTATTTCCTTCAACTACTTTTTTAAATCTTCTTTTGCATTTGACCAATTGAACTTTTTTAAGCATGTTTATAATTTATTTTCTTAATAAAGTCTTTTATTTTCAAAACATATGCATGGTTAATTTGACAATATTGCCTCTTGCATAGCTTTGTGTTTCAGATTTTCTCCTCCTTCTATTTACACTCTTCCATAAATAGTAAGCAATCCAGTATATGTGAAACATGTTAAAATGTATGTTAAATGCAATATGTATAAACGTATTTATACAATTATCTTGTTGCACAAGAAAAATCAGATAAAGAAAAGAAAGTAAATGAGTAAGAAAGCAAAATGCAAGTGAACAACAACAAAAAGAGTGAGAATGTTATGTTGTGATTCACATTCAGTGGATCACAACATAACTCTCTCTGGATGTTGATGGCTCTCTTTGTCTCAAGATTATTAGAACTGGTATCAGTCTTCTCAATGTTGGAAAGAGTCACATTCATATCACAAATATGATGCTAATATTTAAATCAGGAAGAGCCAAAACAGAGAAAGAAAATTACAAATCAATCTTCCTAATGAATATAGATGCAAATTTTTTTTTTAAAATAAAATATTAGCAAAGAGATTAAAGCAACTTACCAGTGGGTTAATACATTATGAACAGCTATTTACACCATGATGCAGGGCTGCTTCAATATAAGGAAAACTATTACTATAATTGATCATATCAATAACAAAAGCAAAAGGAATCATATAATAATCTCAATAGATGCAGAAAAAACTTTTTGACAAAATACAGCACTCTTCCCTGTTAAAAACAATAAAGAACATAGGGACAAATGTAGCTTTCCTTAAAAAAATACAGTATTTTATTTGTAATTGTAATGGAGAGAAGCTGGATACTTTCCCAGTAAGATCAGGGGTGAAACAAGGATGTCCATTATCACCATTATTCAACATTGTACTATAAATATTGACTTTATAAATAAGAAAAGAAAAAGAAATGAAAGGAATTGAATAGATAGTGATTAAATCATAGTATCACTCTTTGCAGATGAGATGATGATATACTTAGAGAATCCTAGAAAATCATCCAAAAACACACTGGAAACTGTTAACAGCTTAACAAAATTGCAGGATATAAAATAAACCCACACAAATAATTAATTTTTCTATATATTACTGACAAAGTCCATCAGCAACAGATAGAGAAATTCCATTTAAAATAAATACTTGGGGGTCTATTGGCAAGACAAACCAAAGAACTAAATGACCACAATTGCAAAACACTTCTCTCAAAACAAAGCCAGACCTAAACAATTGGAAATATATTAATTATTCATGCATAGGCCGAGCTAATATAATAAAAGTAACAATTCTGCTTAAATTGGTATACTTCAGTGCCATAAAAATCAAACTACCAAAAAGTTATTTTACAGAACTAGAAATAGTAATAGCTGAAATTCATCTGAAAGAACAAAAGGTCAAGAATATCAACAGAATTGATGCAAAAAAAATACAATGGATAGTGGCTTAACAGAATCAAATCTGAAACTATATTATAAAACAGAAGTCAGGAAAACCACTTAGTACTAGCTAAGAAATAATAAAGTGGATCAGTGGAATAGATTAGATGCACATGATACAGTAATCAGGGCCTATAGCATTTTAGTATTTGACAAACCCCCAAACTCCAGCTTCTGAAATAAGAACTCACTATTTGACAAAAATAGTTGGGAAAATTGAAAAATAATGCATTAGAAACTCAGCATAAACCTACATCTCAAAGCCCATACCAGAAGAAAATCAAAATGGGTACAAGATTGGGGCATAAAAGATCATACTGTAAACAAATATGGAGAGCAATGGACAATTTACCTATCAGATCTTTGGAGAAGGGAGGAATTTATGACCAAAGAAGAAATAAAGAACATTATAAAAGGCAAAATGGACAATTTTGATTACATTAAATTAAAAACTTTTGCACAAACCAATAAAATCAAGATTAAAAGGAAAATACAAAACTAGGAAGAACATTTTCCACCAATTTTTCTGATAAAGGTCTTATTTCTAAAATATGTAAAGAACTGTGTCAAATTTATAAGACACAAGTCATTCCCCAATTGATAAATTGTCAAAAGCTATGAATAGACAATTTTCACATGTCAAAATTAAAGCTATCTATAGTCGTATGAAAAACCACTCTACATCATTAGTAATTAAAGAAATGCAAATTAAAACAACTCAGATTTTATCTCACACTCTCAGAAAGACTAATATGATAGGAAAAGATAATGATAATTGTTGGAGGGGATGTGGCAAAACTGGGGCATTAATGCAGTATTGGTGGAGTTGGGAAATAATCCAACCATTACGGAAAATTATTTGGAACTATGCCAAAGGACTATAAAACTGTGCATAGCATTTGATCTAGCAGTGCCATTACTGGATTGGTATCCCAAGGAAATCATAAAGAAGGGTAAAAGATCCACATGTGCAAAAATGTTTGTACCAGCATTTTTTGTGATAGCAAAGAATTGGAAATGAGTAGATGTCCATCAGTTGGAGAATGGCCAAATAAGTGTGGTATATGAAGTTTATGGAATATTATTTTTCCATAAAAATGATGAACAAACTGATCTTAGAAAAGCCTGGAAATATTTGCTGAGCAAAATAAGCAGAACCAGGAAAACATCGTACATGACAACAATAAGAATGTATGATAATCAGGTGTGAAAAACTTGGTTCTTCTCAGTGGTTTAGTGATTTAAAGCAATCCTAATAATCAGAAAATGCCATCTGCATCTAGAAAAAGTACTTTGGAGACTCAATATAAATCAACACACATTATGCTCAATTCTCTTTTCTGTTTTTTTTTTTAATTTTTCTCATAGTTTTCCCCTCTTGCTCTAATTTTTCTCTCCCAACATCATTCATAAAACTGTGTATATTAAAATTAAATACATTAAAAAAAGATTCTTTTGCATTCTTCCAAGAGCACCTTGTGAGATGGACACCAATTTACATCATTCTTTTAGGCTTCTTCCAGTGATGTTTTGCCTTTAGTGTCCTCAGGGTTTGAGATCTGTTCTCTGTCTCGATAAAACTATCTATGGTTCTTTTTGCTTTTTTGATCTTTTTTTAAAGATTGAGGCCTGCTCTTAGGACAAAGTGGAGATTGTCCCAAGCTTCCTCTACAGGTGACAGCAGTTTTACTCCACCCTGGGCTGGAGCTGCTGGTTTCCTTTTCATGCTGGGTGTGGCCAAGTTCCATATGCTATGATTCAAGGGCTCATTATATGCCTCCAGTTGTTGTTGAAGGTGACACAGATAATATGCTGATCCATTGACTTCTGAATCAGTACAGAATAGCAATGTTGCTATATTTTGGCTATGAGACTCCACTGGATTCCCCAGCACAATAAAGGCCACTTGGCCCTTGGTCCCTGTGCTGCAAGAGCACTGGGTTGCCTCCCCTTTGTTCAATTGAAACAGACATTTTCTGAAGTTCCTCCAAAATATCTTCTAGTGAAACTTTTGTTACACTCCAGATGTTTGTTCTTCTGTAACCCCAAACCCTGTACAGAGACTTGATATGGTGGTGATCTGAGCGAAGTCTGGAAGAGCTCAAAGATCTGTCTACTCTGTACCATCTTGGCTCTGTCCCCTTCTTTACCTATTTTTATAAATTATGTAATATTGAAATAAATGGTTATGTAAATATTTGGGGAAAATCATTTCATATATTCTTAGGGAACTCATTGAAAGTTTATTCAAGGAATGAAATAAATATTAACATTTTTCTGCATTAGGTTGTGAGATTTTACACCTAATATATGGTAAATTTTTGTGACTTTTTGTTATCTATACTCTTTCAAAATTTGATTTGTGGAATTATTTCAAAGTTACTGGGAGAGGGGAGAATATTAGATTTTAGCTAGGTACTTCTCTACTCTACCATCTTAGCTGTGCACCTGGAAATCCCAAGTTTTTAAAGGCAGGTAGATTACAGTTCACCATTCCACCCTACCCATCCTGAGTTCTTTGATACCACATACAGGTTTTGTTTCTTTACTGCCCTTAAGAAATGTCTAAGCTCTCTGCCATTGATTACAGCCTTCATTATTGAATCCCCCCAAGATCAGAGTCTTTTTCAGTACTCCAGTTCTATTTAACCACTGATATCTTTTACACAAAACAATTGATTTCAAAAAAAAATATAATTTCAAACATACAAACTTACTCCCTCTACACATGGGAATCGTGAATCTCATCTTTTCTGGTAAAAACTCAGTCTCTTGATAGGGGAAGACAACTAGGCTCATAGATTAGCTCAGTTTCTTTAGAGTATGAGTCCATTTCAAGTGCACCTCTCCTCGTCTCTCAGTTGTAAGTCCTAGGGATCCTGGATTCTAAAAGGCTTCCATGCTTGTAAGATTGATAAGACTACATCATTCTACCTACAATACTGCTTCCAAGGTCCAAATGGCTAGAATTTCTTCATGTAGTTAAGGCCACTTTTAACATTTGAATTGACATGAACAAATATCACAAAATAGAAACAAACAGCCTTCATGCTTATTTCCCAGAGATGAGATAAAAGACAGAACAAAGGAAGGAAAGGATTCCTCTCATTGGTTCATTTTATTGCACCCATTGGGTAGATGAACTGTGATCTTCAGTCACTGTCTGTATTTACTAAGAATTGCACAAAAGACATACTATAAGGAAAGGGGAATTAAAGAGAAGCAATCAAAATAGAGTGATCAACTAAGTCTGATTACATTTAGACATATAGATAGTTAGTCAAAGGAATCTATCATCATCCATGTGTTAGGGAAGCCTTCATGATACCTGAAAAAGGTATGCCCAAATCAGACCAGATTTAATTTTGACATTGTTATGCAGAATTACTTGATTGAAGGCAAAACTAAAATCAGAGCAACTAGTTATAAGTTGGTACAGTAAAAAAAGATAATTAAATTAGGAATATGGCAGGTAGGAAAGCAGAATTTAAAAGCTACATAAGGGATCTATTAGCTGGCAAGAACAGAGAGTGTTAAGCAGATAATGAGAAGAGACAGTAATTCTGGAAAAGATGGGGGAGCTTAAAAAATCCAGAGGAGAGGAAAATTTCTGTGAGGTGCAGTGGAATAGGAGAGAAAATAAACCAATGTTCCTCAGTTTATCTTACAAAGAAGCCTTCAGTCATCTTTCATAAGAGAAGACAGATTTAAAAATGTTAGAGAAGGAGCTGAAGAATTTTTTTTCAGAAAATTAGCAAAATGAATCAACAAAGTAAGAATTTTTGTGGTTGAAATCTTTGTGTTATGTTGATTCAGCTTTCTGACATTTTTATTCACACATGAAGGCAACAATAAATTTTAATAAAGCCTGAATTTAAGTTTTAAAATTATAACACATACTAAGACATCTTGTACAGAGAAAATGGTATTTATAAAGTGGTAATCTTGAATTCTCATTTAAGCATTGCAACAGGCTCATCATTTGATGACTATAATGCTACTTGGAAACCTGAAAGCTGTTCTCTGTAAAGTGTTGTTTCTTTGAAGTATTTTTATTAAGAGGGAAATTGTGAAGTATTCCATTCACATGTCTAAATGTGGAATTTTCATGCATGATTAGAAAGCCATAAAGATGATTATGTTCAATATTTCATTAGAAGTCATTTCTGTAAATAGAACTAAAACACTGCCGAACTTGTTTTAAATTTGTAGATTTACATATTTATGATAAAATTAGTTTCATTTGAACTACTTTCATTTCAGTTATATACATTAGGACTTCCTAATTTGACCAATGGATAAAGAACAGACTGAAATCATCGTAATGAATTTTAAAATTTTATTTTAAGTATTTTTCAATTACTTGTAATAAAATATTTACAATTATTAAAAAGAAAATATTTGAATTCCAAATTCTTCCCTTGTTCTTTTTCCTCCTTGAAAAGGCAACCAATTTGCTTTTAATTTTACATGTGAGATCATACAAAATATATTTCCAATTACCAATATTGTAAAAGAAATAAATACAAAATTAAAAAAAAATAAGGGAGTTAAAAAGTATGCTTCACTCTTCATTTGGAACTGATTAGTTTTTTCTCTGGAGTTGTATAATATTTTTCATCATCAATCCTTTGGAATTTTCTTGAATCATTGTTTTAATCAGAATGGCTAAGTCTGTCACAGTAATTATCCTTAAAATTTTTCTGTTACTTCTTATATTTCACTTTGCACGAGTAAATTGAAAATTTCCAGGGTTTTTTTTTTCTGAAATGAGGTGCTTGTCATTTCTTATAGCACAGTAATATTACATCATAATTGTGCACCAAAATTTGTTTATCCATTACCCATTTGGTGGATATTCCTCTCAACTTCAAATTCTTTGCCATTACAAAAAGGCCTGCTGTAAATATTTATACAAATAGGTCTTTTTCTCTTTGCTCTCTTTCACATATAGACCTATTGTGGTATTGTGGGTGAGAAAAAAATGAAGAGTTTTTTTTAGCACATTGGGTGCAGTTCCAAATTATTCTCCAGCATGTAGGAACTAATTCACAACTCAAATAATAGTGAATTAGTATTCAAATTTTTCTATATTCTTTCTTTTTTTATTAAAGCTTTTTATTTTCAAAACATATGCCTGTATTCCAATTCCCACGTTCTCTTTACTTCTCACATAGATGGTGTTATATGTTAAAAATGGCAAAAATATATTTAAATCCAATATAGGCATAAATATTTACACAATTACCTTGCTGCACAAAAAAATCAAATCAAAAAGAAAATAAACAAGAAAGAAAATAAAATGCAAGCAAACCACAATAAAAAAAATGAAAATGCTAAGTTGTGATCCACATTCAATTCCCACAGTCCTCTCTCTGGGTGTAGATGACTCTCTTCATCACAAGATCATTGGAACTGGCCTGAATCAGCTCATTATTGAAAAGAGCCACATCCAGTAGATTTGATCATTGTATAATCTTGCTGTTGCTATAGATCCTTGTTTTGTATCTATCGTGATAACCATTGTTGTACAATGATCTCCTGGTTCTTCTCATTTCACTTAACATCAGTTCATGCAAATCTCTCCAGGCCCCTCTGAAATCAGCCTGCTGATCCTTTCTTATAGAACAACAATATTCCATAACATTCATATACCATGATTTATTCAGCCATTCTCCAACTGATGGGCATCCTATCTGTTTCCAGTTTCTTGCTACTATAAAAAGGGCTACCACAAACATTTTTGTGCATGCAGACACCTTTCCTTCCTTTAAGATCTCTTTGGTATATAAGCCTAGTAGAAACATTACTGGATCAAAGGGTTTGCACAGTTTGATAGCCCTTTGGGCATAGTTTTAAATTGCTCTCCAGAATGGTTGGATCAATTCACAACTCTGCCAACAATGTATTAATGTCCTGGATTTCCCACATCCCCTCCAACATTCATCCTTATCTTTTCCTGCCATCTTAGTCAATCTGAGAGATATGTAGTATACCTTAGAGTTGTCTTAATTTGCATTTCTCTGATCAATAGTGATTTAGAACACCTTTTCATATGACTAGAAATGGTTTTAATTTCATCTGAAAATTGCCTGTTCATATCCTTTAAGCATTTATCAACTGGAGAATAGCTTGAATTCTTATAAATTTGAGTCAATTTTCCATATGTATTAGATATGAGACCTTTATCAGAACTTTTGAATGTAAAAATCTTTTCCCAGTTTACTTTCCTTCTCCTCTTGACTGCATTAATTTTGCACAAAAACTTTTTTAATTTAATATAATCAAAATTATCTGTTTTGTGTTCAATAATGAGTTCCAGTTCTTCTTGGGTCACAAATATCTTTCTTCTCCACAGATCGGAGAGATAAATTATCCTTTGTTCTTCTAATGTGATTTTAATATCACTCTTTATATCTAAATCATGAATCCATATTGACCTTTTCTTGGTATATGTTATGAGGTGTGAGTTAGTGCCTCATTTCTGCCATATTATTTTCCAATTTTCCCAGCAGTCTTTGTGAAATAGTGAATTTTATATCTCTAGATTCTTACTTGAATAAAATAGAGAAAGAGAAGATCAATGAATTGGGCTTGCATCAAAAAAAAAAAGCTAGAAAAAGAACAAATTAAAAATTGCCTCTAATTTCCTCTTTGCAGCCCACAAATTTTGTCATGTTGCTTCATTGTTGTCATTCTCTGAGATAAAATCATTGCTTGTGTCTATGATTTGTTGTCTCATCCACTCATTCTTATTTTCTTCCTAGTCAAGAGGCAAAGTTTATTGTAAATCCAGCCATTACAAAAGTGGGCTGGAATTCTAAGAGAATTCAACAGGGAAACAAGCAAGGACATATACATTTCTCCAGCTTTCAATCATATTCTATGCCTACTTCTATGGCTCACAAATAGGAAGAAGAAATCCTTCTCCAGAAGGAGTGGTTCTCCTTGACCAGTTTATTACTGACAAGATTACCAATAAGCAATGAATTGAGGAGTGGTCTCTGAATTCAGGCAGATTGCCAGAATAATAGCATTTTTAAGTTGGAGGTATGTTTGGAGGGCAAAGTTAGAGGACTTTGGAATCAGATTGCTAGAACAGAAGCCCCCCAAAAAATCAGGGGTCACAAAATCATATATAATTTCTTTCCCTCAAGCAGTCATCCCCAAATTCATTTGGGACAATGTGATATAGGTCTCATCTTCTGGAACTGCTTCATGCTGATAAGGGGTGTAGGATAAAACCTGCCTAGTGGGGTCTACAATGAGAACAGGAGGCAAGATGGTGGCAGCAGCATTCAGACAAGTGCTGGGTTTCAGAATCAGTTAGCCAATGGTAGTCAGGGTGAACAAATAGTTGGAAGTTCATAGCTTGGAGCTTGAAGAAGAGGCTGACTGGCTTTCTGGATGCTGCCAGGAATACCTGAATTCTTCCCAGCCAGTTTCTGGACAGAACCTGCTGAAAGCTGGGGTGACTGCTTCCAAAATACTCCTTTGATGGTAGTTTCAGGTGCCAGGCCTTGGAGAACGCTGACTGTGAAATCCTGCTCCATCCCCATTTCCCTAAATTGAGTTGGGGGATATTTGGGCAATATTGTGTGGGGTCCCTATAATTTTGCTTCCCCTATTTCTGCAGGTGAGACAGAATTTGAATTTCCCTACAGTTCTGAGATGAGAAGAGTTAGCAAACAGGGAGACTTGGGTTAGATTGATGTTGCTAGCAATCCCCACAAGTGAGATGTTTCAGGAATTTTTCTTGCAATTTTAAAATAATTAATTATCAAATTTCTTAAACATTGGTTTCAAAATTTTGAGAGTTTCCTATGAACTTTTTGTTCTCAAAAATTTTGAGAATCTTTAAGGATGTTATTTTAATTTTAATTAGTTAACTGTTTTGTAGCCCCCAGTTTGGGCAGAGGTGAAGTCCACAGAAAAAAAAGTTAGACTTTCTAAGAAATTTTTACAGAATTCTAACTAAAACAGAGATGTTTTTTTCTTGCTGTTTCCATTTTAAATCTTTCCAGTAAACAAAATCTAGCTCACAGAATAAACATAACACAGACCTTTTGTGCTATGACACAGACACAGTCAAAATGACATGAAAGAGGACTATTACATCTTTGCCAAAAGCTGTAAAATTTTGCTAAAAACTACCTTATAGCATTTCTATCTTGTCTGACTTCCCAGAGAAGGTGAAAGGGTGGCAAAGGTTCCCTAGGAACTTTGCCAGAAATTCCAATAATTTCCCACTCTGAACATCCCCAGTCAAGGAAAACTTGCTATAAAAACCTGCTAATTCTATATCAGGACTGTGGGAGAGAAAAAATGAAGAGTTTACCTTGACAAGGAGGGAATCAAATCAGGGGAGGTCAGAATATCCCAATATGGACCACCAAATGTTAATGTTGATAAAGGAAACCCCCCAAAATTTGGGGCCCTACATTAGTGTCATGAGGTGTTTCAAAAGAATTTGCAGGCTTGAACCCATTTTCTAGTCAAGGGACAAAGTTTATTGTAAGTAGCATCTTTACAAAATCAGGATGGAATTTTAAGAGAATTCAGCCCTTCTCATTCTTTATGGTTAGATTATTTAATTTCCAATTAATTTTTGGTCTAATTTCCACAGCCTTTTTATTGCATGTAATTTTATTGCATCATAATCTGAGAAAAAATACATTTGTTATTTCTCCCTTTCTGTATTTGACTTTGAGGTTTTTATGCCCTAATACCTGGTCAATTTTTGTATAGCTTCCATATACTGCTGAGGAAAAAAAAAAGTATATTCCTTTCTATTTATATTCAGCTTTCTCCAAAGGTATATAATCCCTAACTTTTCTAGGACTCTATTTACTTCCTTAACTTCTTTATTATTTATTTTGTGGTTCAATTTATCTAGTTCTGAGAGAGCAACTTTGAGATTCCCCACTGGTATGGTATTGCTGTCTAATTTTTCTTGCAGCTCTCAAGTTCTCCTTTAAAAATGTGGATGCTATACTAAGTGCACATATGTTTAGTATTGATATTACTTTATTATTTGTGGTACTCCAGCAAAATGTAGTTTCCTTCCTTATCTCTTTTAATTAGATTTATCTTTGCTGTTGTTTGATCTGAGATCAGAATTGCTATTCTAGCTTTTTTTTTGCCTCAGTATATTATGCCTAAGCATAATAGTTTCTGTTCCAGCCTTTTACCTTTAATCTAAATGTATAGTTCTGATATAAATGAGTTTCTTGTAAACAACAAATTGTAGGATTCTGACTTTTAATCCAGTTTGTTATCTGCTACCATTTTATGAGAGAGTTCATCCCATTCCCATTCACAGATAAGATTACTAACTCTGTATTTCCTGCCATCTTGTTTACCATCAATGATATTTTTCACTTTCTTTTCCCTCTTCCAGTATTTTGTCACTGATCACCCCTCCATCAAACAGCCCTCCCCTTTTCCAACCCTTCCCCTTTTATACCTTTTCTCTTCTATTTCTGTTCTCTTTTATTAGTGACCCCCTTTCCTTTTCCTCTTCTCCTCCTTCCTTATAGGGTTAAACAAGCTTCTCTGTGAGGCTGAATGTGTGTGATACTCTCTCTTTGAACCAAATCTGATGAGAGTAAGATTTGCACAGCCCCATACCCTCTTCCCCTCAATTGCAATAGGTCTTTTTTGCCTTCTCATGAGATGTAATTTATCCCATTTTAATTTCATTTTCCTCTTCTTCCAGGAGAATCCCCTTTAATCATTTAGTTTCTTTTTAAAATCATCACACAAAATCAAATTATATTTTGCATCCTCTAAGTATTCACATAACAGATACATATCTCAAGAGTTAAACATGTCATCATCCCATATAGGGATATAATCTTTTTAATGTTTAAAAGAAAGTTTTTTTGTTCTTTTTTGCCTTTTTGATGCTTCTTTTGAGTTCTACATTTTGAAGATCAAATTTTCTATTCGGCTCTGGTCTTATCATCAGAAAGAAATGAAATTCACCTGTTTCATTGAATGTTCATATATTCCCCTGAAAGAAGATGCTCTGTTTTGCTGGATAGTTGATTCTTGGCTGCAATACAAGTTCCTTTGCCTTTTGGATTATCTGACTCTATGCCCTTCAATCTTTTAAAGTAGAAGCTGCTAGGTTTTGAGTAATGCTGATTGTGGCTTCTTGAAATTTGAATTGTTTCCTTCTAACTGCTTGCAATATTTTCTTTTTGATTTGATAATTCTGAAAATTAACTATGATCTTTTTTGGAGTTTTTATTTCAGAAGATAATCAGTGAATTGTTTCAATTACTATTTTACCCTCTTGTTCTAGAACATTAGGGCAGTTTTCCTTGATGATTTCCCGAAAGATGATAGCTAGGCTCTTTTTTTCATCATGGTTTTCAGAAATTTAATAATTCTTACATTCTATCCTAGATCACTTTTACAGGTCAGTTGTTTTTCTAATGAAGTATTTTACATTTCCTTTTTTTTCATTTTTTGTGTGTTTTGTTTGATTGATTCTTGAAGTATCATTGGTTCATTCACTTCCATTCCATTTCCATTCACTATTTTTTTTAGTGAACTATTTTCTTCAGTTAGCTTTTTTATCTCCAATTGTATTTGGCCAATTTAGGTGGTTTGTTCATTGAATGTTTTTCCATTTCACAAATTCTATTTTTAAATGATTTGTTTTCTTTTTCATATCTATTTTGTAAGGAGTTATTTGGCTTTTGCATTTCATGAAATCTATCTTTAAGGAGTTTTTTTCCCATATTTTCTTTTTCCTATTCCATAACTACTTGTAAAGATCTCATTTCATTTTCCTATTTTTCTTCTCACTCTCTTTTAAGATCCTATTTCAAAATTCTTCCAAGAGAGCCATGAGAAATCAAGACCAACTCATGACCCTTTAGGGCTTCATCTGAAGCTAGTTTGCCTTTAGGATTGTCAGGGTGTGAGGTCTGTTCTTCTCTTTTGCCATAAAATATGTTAATGTTCATAGGTCTTTTTGCATTTTTGCTCATTTTTTGAAAGGTTGAGGTCAGCTCTTAAGGCAAAGGGGTGACAACCACTTTAGTTTGCCTTGGGGCTAGTGTTGTTGACTGACTTCTAGTACTGGATAGGCATTTCTAGGTCCCACATTCTGGAGTACAAGGGCTCCCAATATGCATTTTGTATTTGCTTTTGTGTCTTACAGTTAATCTGCTGATCCCCTGGCTTATAATCAGAACAGAGTTGCCTAAGAGCCTTGCAGTAGATTGTCAGGTTCATTGATGCGTCAATTCCCTGGCTCACTACTCCAGCTCCTTGCCTGGGTTTCTCTGCATTCTTGTCTGGGTTCTCCCCCTGACTGATTGAAATAAACTTTTTTTCTGAAGTTGTTCCAAGGTATCGTCTTCTGGAAACTTGTTGTCCCCCAAATATTTTTGGGTTCTGTCACTTCAGAACTAGCTTAGAAGCTTAATCTGTTCTTGATTTGAGGAAAGTTCAGAGGAGGTCAAATAGAGATGTGTCTACTCTCTACCATCTTGAATCCACCCCCTCTATATTTTTTTCTGATATTCACAAAGCAGCATCTCAGAGTTTCTTTTCTTTCATTTCTTTGATCAATGATTTAAAATAAAGCATTTTACATTGTGGCTGCTGCAACTAAACTTTTATACTTATATACCTGAGATGCATAAAAATTTATTGGGCTATGAGGGGCCATGAATAGAAAAAGTTTAAGAAAACCTGATTTAGAACACTTTTTCATTGATACTTGTGATTCCTTCTTTTGAAAAATGTCTGTTTACATCTTTTCAGAATTTATCAAATGGAGAATGGCTTTTATTTTTATAAACTTGGCTCAGTTCTCTATATGTTTGAGAAATGAGGTCTTTATTAGAAAAAATTCCTATAAGTATTTTTCTTAGTTTCAATTATAATTTTGATTGCATTGATTTTGCTTGTGCAAAAGTCTTTTAATTTGATGTAATCTAAATTATCAATTTTATTTATCATAATTTTCTCTGTCTTTTGCTTTGTCATAAACTGAATTTTCCCATCCTCCACTAATTTTCATATGATATTATCCTTTATGTCTAGATCATTCATATATTTTTACCTTAGCATGAGTGGCCTTATTTCTGCTAAACAGTTTTCCAGTTTTTCTGACATTTTTTTTCAGATGGTACATTTTCCTCCCCAAACCTTTGGATTTATCAAATACTAGATTATTATGGTCTTTCTCTACTAGGTATTGTGTATCCAATTAATTCCATTGATCTTCCACTCTATTTCTTAGCATTATTACCAGACTGCTTTAATGTTTACTGCTTCGTAATCTAATTTGAAATCTGGAATTCTTAGGCTGCTTTCCATTAAATTCTTTCCCATTGATTCCTTTGAATCTTTTCCAAATTCATTTTACTACTGTATTTTTCTATCTCTATTAAAAATTCTTTGATAGATTGATTAGTATAGCACTCTGGAAGTAAATTTATTTAGGGAGAATTGTTATTCTTATTTTGCTAGGTAAGTCTGTTGATGTTTAGTCTTTCATTCATATCTGATTTCATGAAGCCATGTACCATAGCTTATCAGGTTCTTCTATTCTCTATCTTTCAAATCCTCTCCAAGTTCATGTCCATTGCTTCCATAATAAAATTTTATCCTTCTTTTCCTTCTCCCTACCTTTTTTCTTTTACCTTTAATTTTTTCTCCACATCAGGGCCTTTTCCAATGAATCCTGTCTTCTCATTATATGGTAAGGGTATATAAGCTTCATCTTCAGTATTAAGCCTTTCAATGAATAGTCTGTATTGATTTCTTTAAGTATTGACTGATTTGATCTTTTGGCTATTCAAAAATCTTATACGGAACCACAATTTAAAAGTGTCTATTCTACAGCATTCAACTTTCCTTATGGTCTAGTTCTCATAGCCATACATTGCTACTAGAAAAACAATACTTTTTAATATAGGGACCTTTGTCAGCAAAATCATGTCTCTGTTTTGTAGTATACTTTCTAGATTTATCATAGTTTTCCTTCCAAGAACCAAGTTTCTTTTAATTTCATGGCTGTAATCACCATCTGCAGCGATTTTTGAGTTCAGAAATATAAAATATGACACTGTTTCTTCCTCTAGCACTTGCCAAGAATTTAGTTTTTAGTTTTTTTTGTTTTTTTTTAATGTTAAACTTCAAGTCATCTTTTATACTCTTCTCTTTTATGATTATCAAAAGACTTTCATTCCTCATTAATTTCTGGTATCAGAATGGTATACACATATAGGAAATAGTTGATATTTCTCTTGGCAATCTTAATTTTGGTTTTTGAAGTGACAACAAATAGCCTCAATGTACTCCTTTTTCAATTTTAAGCCAATCAGTTCTATTATAATCATTCCTTCATGGTCCATATGCAGGTTCCTCAATAGATAAATAGATCTATTATTCCCATCTCTTTGAGTATTTGTCCCATTTCTTGTGAGCCACACAATCAAAGAATTAGTGAAGCTGAAGATTTTTAAAAAATGAAAATCTTCTAAAAGAGGGAATGGACCCACATGTGCAAAAAAAGTTTGTGGCAGTATTTTTTTGTAGTGGCGAGAAACTGAAAACTGAGTGGATGACCTTCATTTGGAGGATGGCTGAATCAGCTATGGTGTATAAATGTTATAGAATATTATTGTTCTATAAGAAATAATCAGCAGGATGATATCAGAGAGGCCTAGAGATACTTGCATGTACTTATGGTAAGTGAATTGAGTAGAACCAGAGATCATTACACATGGCAACAGCAAGATTATATGATGACCAGTTCTGATGGACATGGCTCTTTTTTTTTCTTTAAATAATAATTTGATTGATAGCTTTTACTGTTACTGAAAACAAAGATCTTAAGTAATAAAAAAGGAAACTCTTTTGCTTTTTCCATTATACAGTATATGTTGGCAATTTTGTCTCTAGTTCCTTTGTTTCTTTGAAAACCAGCCAGATCTTCCAATAATTCTTAGTTCACATGTAGCTGAAGTCTCTCTTGTATAATCTTAAGCATAAACTTGCTAGCATGTGAAATGAATGCAATTATTTATTAATTTGAATATTCATTGACCTTGTCTTTCTTTAGATTTAGGACATGAATAGGGAATTTCTAATCTGTTGTTCACTTCTTAGTTTATTAACTTTGCTGGCATATTGAGTGCAGAGCTTTAATAGTATCATCTTTCTGGATTTTAAAAAGTTCAATTGGAATTATATTCATTCATCATTTTTAACAGTCTGACTTCAATCTCCAAAGTATGGCTCTTTATCATTGACCAAATCATAATAATTATAAGTGATGTTAAGAACTTTCTTCTTTAGATCATTTATGTATTATTGCCACCTCTTCTTAATCTTTTCTGCTTCTGTTAAGTCTGTCCCATTTTTGTCTTTTATCATGATCCTTTTTCATTTTTGCATGAAATATCCCCTTGATATCTCTAATTTTCACTTACCTAATTCTTATAAATATTTTTTTCTTTCAGTGAGACTTTTTGCCTTCTATTCTATTTGATAAATTTTAATTTTAAGGTGTTATGTCCTTCATTATTTTGTGGACTCTTACTTTCACCTTAAATGTTCTTTTCATAATTTCTATCTTTTGCTTAAAATTACTTTGATTTTTCTTTTACCATTGCTCTATTCATACAATATTTGATTTTGAAAGTCATTTATATATCTTCCAGGAATTCTATTAGGGTTCTATTTAATTCACTTTTGTTTTTCTGTTCAACTTTTCTTGTATTTTGACTTCATTGTCTTCTTTTGGATTTGTGTTTTGCTCCCCTGTCATTATAGTAGCTTTTTATGGTTGAGGTTATTTTATTTTTCTTTGCTCATTTTCCAGTCTATTTTTCAACTTAAAATTTATGCTAATTTTGGCCTATTTCCTGTATAGAAGTAGGGAGTGCTCTGCCCCAGACTACAAGCTATTCATACTGGTGATTTTGAAGCCAGTTGTGGGTTTTTGAATTTTTCAATCCTTCCCAGATCTTGTGATCTGGGTAGAGGTGTAATCATTGTCCCTTGATATGCACTCTGTTCCTTTCCCATGAAAGATCTTAGATTCCTTTGGGGTTGCATTTGCTACTGGTCCTTAGGACCCCTCCTCCCTTGGGACCAGAAATGATACTGTTCTTTAGAGTGCCTGTTCTCTTGGCTTTGGAAGTAATATTTCCCCTCTAGGCTTTCCCTCTCTTTTGACTGAAAATGCTCCTCTAAATCCTTGAACTGTGACCCAGAAGTGCCTGGAGTTTTCAAAAAAAATATCCCTTAGGGCTTAGATTCCCTCTTCACTGAAAGTGATCCTCTCTGTCCTTCAGCTATGATTCATTAGTGAGTATAGGCAATGGAGATGCCAAATAGTACCTGCATTTGTATATATTGCCACAACAATAAAATCTTACAACCTCTTTATGATTAGTTGATAGGTTCCCTTATTATGTGTAGCTTGATCGTTCCTGAAGCTGATACTGTTTTGGTTGCCACTAGTTAGTCCATCCCTGGTATTTCAACCATATGCTCTCTGGGCTAGCCTGTACCACCATGTTTCAGATCTCTCTTTCTGGCCCCCTAAGTTGTTTTAGACTGGAAGAATGTCTCATTATGACTTTTTGTTGATTCTTCCACTCAGAAATTAGATCTAAGTCATTATTTTAAAATTATTTGGAGGGGAATGTTGGGAGATCACACCTGAGTTTTTCTCTACTTTATCATCTTAACCCCACCTCAGAAATCTAAGACCAGTTTGAATTAATAAAACGTCTGACTTAAAAGAACAACCTTTTGTTTCAGGATACAAAATTTAAATATTCCCTTTCTAGGCTACCATGTGTTCTACTCCTTCCTGCCCCCTGTTACTATAGCTACTTACCCTTTTTGTTTAAAAGATTAGTATTAACTAAAGAGAATTAGTTAAAGATGTAACTTCAATTAGCTGCTCATATAATCCCTGATAAAATAAGAATAATTGAAAGAAAATGAAAATAAAATAGCTTGGGAAAAGTTGTTTGAAGGATATATAATCAGGAAAGAATATTTGTCTAGATTTTAGAAATGTACAGCCTGTTTCCCTACTTCCCTACCATGGAATATGTTTTTTCAAATAATTTAAAACATTGTCTGTTTGATTCTGTATGCACTATTAAATTTGTCTTGCTATCCCCTAAACCCTCTCTCTTTTTTAATCACAGCTAATAATTTTCACCTGTGTCCTCTATGAATCCTCATAAATTCCTAATGAGTGTCCTCTAATTCATTTCTTCTGGAAGGCCAATCAGACAGGGAGAGGAAATTATTTTATTTGAAATGCTGAAGCCTTGGCTTCTTTCTGCCTAACTCTGTGACCCTAAGATTAGCTGTGCTTCATTTGTATTAGGTTTTAAATGACTTTTTGTCAATAGCAGTCAATAAACAGATTGATTATATCTGTATTACATGGACATTGAGGCCAGTCCTGAGAAAACCTATTTATGGCATGTTTATTGTCATACTCTTTTCAAACTCTATTATTTCAGAGTAAGAAAATGAAATTGTTCACTATAAAGTAATGTATTTTCACAACCTTTTGCAGTTGTGCTTTTTTGGAGACCAAGGCAATTACACATTAGGAATTCGAGGAAACCTCAGATTCACGAATATGTATGAAGGTCTGGGGCTAATCCATACCCAGATTTCAGGGAAGTCTCAGATCTAAAGTAAAGTTGCCCTAGGATAGATGAAATAATGGCTAAGAAACTTATCTTTTCTACTTATTCCTGGTACGATTTTGGATAAGTCATTTCTCTTTTATGGGGTTCAGTTTCAGTTCTAGATGTATGGACCCAAAAATATTAAGATGTTCACTTTAATATAAATATTGAGTTAATACTGGTTAAATATTCTGCCAAATGTAATTTGGGTATTTGAAAATTAGGAGCTCATTGGTGACATCCTTATTTCATTAGAATTATTGGACGAGTCTGATTGCAAGAGTTTGAATAGTGAGTGATAAAGAGACATTTCCACTTGCCCTTCAATAACTTAAATATCTAATAAGGGAGATAGAATATATGGGCATATGCAAATCCTTCTAATAAAGCAGAGTCAAAAGCAGTGAGGTGGTAATAAGTAAAGACAATATGCTAAACATTCCAATTCTTAAAATTCTTTATGTCAAAAATGCCCTACTAGAAATGGCATCTAATACTTTCTAGGAAACCCAAAGCATTTCCTTTATTCTCTCTTTTTTTAATAAAGCTTTTTATTTACAAAACATTGAACTTTGCAAAAACTTTTTTTCCCAAGCTTTTCCCCTCGTTCCCCCTACCCCCCACCCCTAAATGACAGGTAATCTAATACATGCTAAATAGGATAAATTATATGACAAATACAATACATGTATACATATCTATACAGTTATCTTACTGCACAAGAAACATCAGATCTAGAAAGAGAAGAAGAAAAAACAACCTAAGAAGGAAAACAAAATGTATCGAAATATTCACAGAAAGCATTAAAATGCTGTGTTGTGGTTCACACTCAGTTCCCACAGGCCTCTCTCTGGATGTATATGACTATCTTCATCGCTGAACAATAGGAACTGGTTTGAATCACATCATTGTTGAAGAGAACCATGTCCATCAAAATTGATCATCGTATAGTCTTGTTGTGTGTATAATGTCCTCCTGGTTCTGCTGATTTCACTCAGTATCAGTTCATACAAGTCTCTCCAGGCCTCTCTGAAATCCTCCTGTTGATTGTTTCTTACAAAACAATAATATTCCATAACATTCATATACCATAATTTATTCAGCCATTCTCCAATTGATGGGCATCTTTTCAATTTCCAGTTTCTTGCCACTACAAAAAGGGCTGCCACAAACATTTTTGCACATGTGGGTCCCTTTCCCTCCTTTAAAATCTCTTTGGGATATAGGCCCAGTAGAAACACTGCTGGGTCAAAGGGTATGCACATTTTGATAACTTTTTGAGCATAGTTCCAAATTGCTCTCCAGAATAGTTGGGTCCGTTCATAGTTCCACCAACAATATATCAGTATCCCAGTTTTCCCACATCCCCTCCAACAGTTATCATTATCATTTCCTGTCATTTTAGCCAATCTGACAGGTGTGTAGTGGTATCTCAGAGTTGTCTTAATTTGTATTTCTCTGATCAATAGTGACTTGGAGCACCTTTTCATGTGACCGGAAATAGTTTCAATTTCTTCTTCTGAAAATTGTCTGTTCATATCTTTTGACCATTTATCCATTGGAGAATGGCTTGAATTCTTATATATTTGAGTCAATTCTCGATATATTTTAGAAATGAGGCCTTTATCAGAACCTTTGGATGTAAAAATATTTTCCCAGTTTACTGCTACCCTTCTAATCTTGTCTGCATTGATTTTGTTTGTACAAAAACTTTTTAACTTGATATAGTCGAACTTATCTATTTTGTGATTAATGATGACCTCTAGTTCTTCTTTGGTCACAAATTCCTTCCCCCTCCACAGGTCTGAGAGGTAAACCAACCTACATTGTTCTAATTTGTTTATAATATCATTCTTTATGCCTAGATCATGAATCCATTTTGACCTTATCTTGGTATATGGTGTTAGGTGTGGGTCAATGCCTAATTTCTTCCAGACTAGTTTCCAATGATCCCAGCAGTTTTTGTCAAATAGTGAGTTTTTATCCCAAAAACTGGGGTCTTTGGGTTTATCAAACACTAGATTACTATTGTCATTGAGTATTTTGTCCTGTGAACCTAACCTATCCCACTGATCCACTACTCTACTTCTTATCCAATACCACATGGTTTTGGTGACCACTGCTTTATAATATAGTTTTAGATCTGGTACAGTTAAGCCATCCTCATTTGTATTTTTTTTCATTAATTCCCTTGAAATTCTTGACCTTTTTATTTTTCCAGATGAATTTCATTGTTATTTTTTCTAGGTCAGTTAAATAATCTCTTGGGAGTTTGATTGGTATAGCACTAAATAAATAGATTAGTTTAGGTAGTATTGCCATCTTTATTATATTTGCTCAACCTATCCAAGAGCACTTGATGTTTTTCCAATTGTTTAGATCTGACTTTAATTGTGTGGAGAGTGTTTTTCAGTTTTGCTCATATAGATCCTGACTTTCCCTTGGCAGATATATTCCCAAATATTTTATACTATCAATAGTTATTTTGAATGGAATTTCTCTTTGTCTCTCTTGCTGTTGCATTTTGTTGGTGATGTATAAAAATGCTGATGATTTATGTGGATTTATTTTGTATCCTGCAACTTTGCTAAAGTTGTGGATTAATTCTAATAGTTTTTTAGTTGATTCTCTAGGGTTCTCTAAGTAGACCATTATATCATCTGCAAAGCGTGATAATTTGGTTTCCTCATGACCTACTCTAATTCCTTTAATCTCTTTTTCTTATCTTATTGCCAAGGCTAGCATTTCTAATACAATATTGAATAGTAATGGTGATAGTGGGCAACCTTGTTTCACCCCTGATCTTATAGGGAATGGTTCCAGTTTATCACCATTACATATGATGCTAGCTGATGGTTTTAAATAGATGCTACTGACTATTTTAAGGAAAAGTCCATTAATTTCGATATATTCTAGTATTTTTAATAGGAATGGATGTTGGATTTTATCAAATGCTTTTTCTGCATCTATTGAGATTATCATATGTTTTTTGTTAATTTGATTATTAATATAGTCAATTATGTTAATAGTTTTCCTAATATTGAACCATCCCTGCATTCCTGTTATAAATCCTACTTGGTCATGGTGTATTATTTTGGGAATGATTTTCTGTAATCTCTTTGCTTATATTTTATTTAAGATTTTTGCATCAATATTCATTAAGGAGATTGGTCTATAATTTTCTTTCTCTGTTTTTGTGTTACCTGGTTTAGGTATCAGTACCATGTCTGTATCGTAAAAGGAGTTTGGTAGGAGTCCTTCATTCCCTATTTTTTTGATTAGTTTATATAATATTGGAGTTAATTGTTCTTTAAATGTTTGGTAGAATTCACATGTAAATCCATCTGGTCCTGGGGATTTTTTCGTAGGGAGTTGATTAATGACTTGTTCTATTTCTTTTTCTAAAATGGGACTATTTAAAAAAAATAAAAAAAATAAAAATAAATAAAATGGGACTATTTAAGTAATTTATTTCCTCTTCTGTTAATCTTTGCAATCTATATTTTTGTAGATATACCTCCATTTCACTTAGATTATCAAATTTATTGGCATAAAGTTGGGCAAAGTAACTCCTGATTATTGCTCTAATTTCCTCTTCATTGGTGGAAAGTTTTCCCTTTTCATTTTTGAGACTAACAATTTGATTTTCCTCTTTCCTTTTTCTAATTAAATTAACTAGAGGTTTATCTATTTTGTTGGTTTTTTCATAAAACCAACTTTTAGTTTTATTTATTAATTCAATAGTTTTTTTTAATTTCAATTTTACTAATCTCTCTTTTTATTTATAGGATTTTGTTTGGTAGTTGATTGGGGGTTTTTTATTTGTTCTTTCTCTAGCTTTTTTAGTTGCAATCCCAATTCATTGATTTTCTCTTTCTGTATTTTATGCAAATAAGCATCTAGAGTTATAAAATTTCCCCTTATTACCGCTTTGGCTGTATCCCACAAATTTTGGTATGTTGTCTCATTATTGTCATTCTCTTGGATGAATTTAGTAATTGTGTCTGTAATTTGCTGTTTCACCCATTCATTATTTAGGATATAATTATTTAGTTTCCAATTGGTTTTTGGTCTATTTTCTCCTGGCCTTATATTGCATGTGATTTTTATTCTGTCATGATCTGAAAATAATACATTTATTATTTCTGCCTTACTGCATTTGATTTTGAGGTTTTTGTTTCCTAACACATGGTCAGTTTTTGTATAAGTTCCATAGACTGCTGAGAAAAAATGTAAACTTCTTTCTGTCTCCATTTAATTTCCTCCAAAGATCTATCATACCTAACTTTTCTAACATTTTGTTTACCTCCTTAACTTCTTTCTTATTTATTTTGTGGTTTGATTTATCAAGTTCAGAGAGAGGGAGGTTGAGATCCCCCACTATTATAGTTTTGCTGTCTATTTCTTCTTGCATCTCTCTGAAATTTTCCTCTAGGAATTTCCATGCTATACCACTTGGTGCATATACGTTTAGTATTGATATTGCTTCATTATCTATGGTACCCTTTAGGAAGATATAATTTCCTTCTTTGTCTCTTTTAATTAAGTCTATCTTTGCTTTTACTTGGTCTGAGATCAGGATTGCTACCCCTGCTTTTTTTTTTTTTTTGTTCACCTGAAGCATAATATATTCTGTTCCAGCCTTTCACCTTCACCCTGTATGTATCTCTATGTGTTAGATGTGTTTCTTGTATACAACATATTGTTGGATTTTGTTTTTTAATCCAGTCTGCTATCTGCTTCTGCTTTAAGGGAGAGTTCATTCCATTCACATTCACAGTTAAAATAACTAATTCTGTATTTCCTGCCATCTTATTTACCCTAGCTTATGCTTTTCTCTTTCTTATCCCCTTTCCCTCCTTCCTACTATTTTGCTTTTGATAACCACTTCCCTTAAACAATCCTTCCCCTTTAGAGTCCCACCCACTCCTTTTTCCCCCCTTTCCCTCCTGTTTCCTTATAAGTATGTCTATTATTCCCTCTGAGCCAAATCTGATGAGATGAAGATTAACCAAATCCTTATTTCCCTCCCTTTTTCCCCTCAATCATTATATGTTTTCTTTGCCTCTACATGTGATGTAATTTCCCTTATTTTACCTCCTTTTTCTCTTCTTCCGTTGTTATCCTTTTCTACCTCTAATTTTTTTTTCAATTTATCATATAATAATCATAAAATCACAGTAATCATATCATAATCATAATGTAATAATAGATTCATAAAATCAACCCTCATTCTATAAGTATCTATAACATAAATATAGTTCTCAAGAGTTTTTTTTCTTGTTACCTTTTTATGTTTCTCTTGTGTTCTGTGTTTGTAGATCAAATTTTTTGTTCAGTTCTGGTCTTTTCAGTAGAAATAGGTGAAATTCTCCTATATCATTGAATGACCATTTTCTTCCCTGAAGATAATGCTCATCATAGCTGGGTAACTTATTCTTGGCTGTAATCCAAGTTCCTTTGCCCTTCTGAATATCTGATTCCAGGCCCTTCAATCCTTCAAAGTAGAAGCTGCTTGGTCCTGTGTGATCCTAACTGTGGCTCCCCAATATTTAAATTGTTTCTTTCTGGCTTCTCATAATATCTTTTCCTTGGTATGATATTTCTGGAATTTAGCCACGATATTTCTGGGGGACTTAATTTTTGGGTTTCTTTCAGGACGTGATCAGTGGATTGTTTCAATAAGTATTTTGCAAACTATGTATTTTGCAGTGAAAATAAAGTTTAATTACTATTACATGGAGATAGAATTATGACCCCTTTTAGAGGCTCATTATGTTATAGCAATTAGAATTTTAGTTATATTCTGAAGAATTATCTGTCACATTTGCTAATATTAAACTATGCTGCAATGTGTATATCAGTGCTTTAATAATTACATGAATTCAGTGATTTATAAACTTTTAACAATGCAGATTTTGACTTTTACTATAATTGTGCTCATTTCCAACTTATCCAAAGAATTATTATTCAATGTATTAGAAGTCTTTCTTTGGATCATTTAGTATTCTGTGGGTAGCAATGAAGCACTAAGTCAAAAATGTGTTTATGTGAATATAAATGTGTATGTATATATGCATGTATTATGCTTTTCTTTCCTAAGTGCTTGTTTAATCCACCTCTGTTTCTGACCCTGTATATTATTTATAGATATTACTTTTTATACTACTCCTTACTACTAGTCATAATTAATCATTTGTTACAATCTTACTAAGCAATATTTACATCTCTTCTGATTGCATATAATTTATTTTAGGAAGTTTTGATATTTCATGATTTTCATACATATATAATTCTGAGTATTTCAATATAAATGTGATTTCCTCAATGGTTCCCTGAGTAATGCAACTATTGACCTATACTTCCTTGTTAATTCTATGCTATTATTATCTATCCTTTCACATTTAACTACCAAAGAAGTTAAAGTCAATGTATTAAGGATTTTTTTTTCACATTTTATTGACTTTGCATAGATATCAGTAAAGTCAGTGCTTCATGACTTACTATTTGAACTGTTGGTCTTTTTATTTTCTATTTTCTGTGTTTGTTACAGGAAGACCATGATTTTGTCCAAAATCTTTTTTGTTTTTAACAGCTCTCTTTGTCCTGAGGTCCAATTTCATCTTATTTGTGGGAGAAACTGCAAAACTTGGAATTTTATGACCTATTGTGCCATTTTCCTAGAATCCTCTCTATATTTCTTTATATTTCTGTCATTACACATTTAAAACAACCGATAGCATATAATTTCTCATTTGTAATGGCTTTCTGATCAATATACCATGAAGTTTCCCATGATTTTTCTTTTCTATGATGCTCAACTTTGGTTAATCAGCAATTAAAGTGTTCCATGAAAAATAATCATATAACATCAGCATGAGTATTGATATTCAACAAATAGACTTTGTTTAAAGCCTAGAAGTCATTACAAGAACTGTCTTTGGACATCTTTTGTTCTTATAATTCCTCTAGGAGAAAATACAGATGTGTCTTTTTGACTACATGCTAACTTTTTGATTTCTAATTAAAATCTTAGGTAGTCTTTCTTTCAATCAACTTGACGTTATCTTACATGATTTCCTAGTATTAATCTTTGAACCTTTGCAAATTCTATTGTATATGCCTAGAGTTCTCTCCATCCTCATTGTAGCATTCTGCACTTCTAAGGCACACTAGAGTTTTCATCTGCTACATAAGATTTTTTTTCTGTTTTCACAAGTATTAATGCTGTCCTCATCCCTGAAATTTGCATGAAGTATATTTTGTATTATTTTATTTGTGCCTATCTTGTTCGTTTTTTTTCAAATTGAATGTAAGAATTTCTTAGATGTCATTTATCCTGGAAAACAGATTTTATTTTATTTTTGTTTTAATTATACAAGAAACTAACACAATCTTAATATATATTCAATATATCATTATATTACATAATTAGTATATTACTATAATATATATATATATTCAATGTTGAATTAATGATTATTGTATATATATTTAGCACTTTTCTCAGCTTTTGTTATTTTTAGGTTTATTTCAATTTATTCATGTAACATAGCTAGGATTGTGGTATCAAATTCTAAGTGTGTTAGTTCCAATATCTTAATAAGGAAAATAATTTATAATAATTTTTGCAGTTTTTCCATTTTTGATGTTTGTTTCTTACTTATAGTTTCATCCTTAAATTCACTTGGAATGACTTGCCTGGTGGGTGTCTTGCTAAGCTTTGTATAAACCTTGTTTCCATTCAATTACTTTTCATTGTCATATTCAATGAAAATGTTCTTAAGCATCTATCATTTTTCTCCATAGGATACATTAATAAGTTTGTATGGCAGCCAGTATTTCCTTTTGTTGCTACATCTCATTCAAATATATATTGGCATCGAAGTCTGGTTCAAATTCCACTCAACATGTCCCTTCCAGGATACACTCATAGCTTCTAATCCCCATCGCCATGCACAGGTTCACTCCTTCACTACCTCTCTGTTTGCTATCCCCTCTGATGGGAGGATTGGAGTGTAGAATATCAAATTTCTCCCAAAGCCTTCCTTTACAGATGCCAAAAATGGATTTTTCTTTGTCTAGTTTCAATCACATACTCCTTGGCAGATATACCATCATGTTCCCCCTCATTTTATGCCTTCCATCTGTGTATTGTCTTAACTTATGAAATTGTAAGCTTTGGTGGGGCAAGAACTTTCTTTTGCTTATTTATATTCCCCAATTTAGCACAATGCAAGGCACATAATAATAGAGACTTAATACATGTTTATTGAATTGAATTGAATTGAATTTCTTGGTAAGGAAATCAAATTTTTACTGTCTGTGGTAGTCTTTAGGGTAATTTACCTTCAAATATCAATTTGTTTAGGTTTGTTAAGTTTTTTTTTTAATGCCTCATATTCTCCACTGATATTCATTGCTCTATCCATTGCCCATTTTCAGGATCATGCTTTATATGTAAGGACTGTAGGCATTTTAATTTTATACCACATGTTTTTGCAAGTTATTTTTATTCAAGGCATTGCTCTGCCCCCTCTTCTCTCTGTATATACTATTGTGGTTGCTACATCATCACTTTTAATTATAAACTATACACAACTGACTCCAAGATATATAATTTGAATCTCTAATCTCTATTCTGGCCTCTATTCCTACATTAACTATCAATTTCAAATTGGATATACTAGCGGCAAATCAAATTCGCATGTCCCCAGTGTCATTTATTATGTGCTCTTCCATCCTCAAAACACCGTTTTTTTCTGAACTCTCCTATTTCTATTAAGGACATTATCATATTTCTTTTTGATATCCTTGATTTCTCACATTCCCATGTCTTCCATACACACACACACACACACACACACACACACACACACACACACACATATGTATAATTATCTAACCATAAAAATTCTGTCTCTGCAACATCATTCACATAAGTTCTCTTTTTTTACCCTACTCACAAGACTACCACACTAGCATTCTAATTTATAAAATGTGATGAGGATTATGGAATTTTCTAATTATTTGCTCTTTCTCAAGTATTTCTATCCTCTAATCCATAGTCCCCCACAGCTGCCAAAGTGATTTTTTTAAAGCTGTATGTCACTTCCCTATTTGAAAAGCTCTAATGGTTCCTTATTGCTTCAACTATTACAGAGCATTTAAAGTATTACATAACCTGACTTTTTATAGGTATTTCATACCCATTCATGTACTCTCCAATTGAAAGAAACTGACTTCTTCCTTGTCTTCATATGTGACATTCTGACTTCCATTTCTATGTTTTTACACAATTCATCTAACATACTTGGAATATAATGCCTTCTTCCCTCTACCTCTTAAAATTCCTAATTTTGTTCAGAACTAAATCCGAGTGTCAGCTACTATGTGGAGTTCTTTTTTTAATCCCTGATTTATTTGTGTTTATCCCAAAAATATATATATATATTCTTTTTATATATTTTGTATATACTTATATTTGTATATATTATTCCTGGAGGGAACATAAATTCAGTGAAGAGAAAAGAATGTTTTACTTTTTCATATCTCTAGTGTCTTGCAGAGAGCTTGGAATTATTACGTACATTTTAACTTTGCTATTTGGTGCTCATCATGTTAAATATTAGTTGTTTTTTTTTTTCGGAGAAAGTATTTGTGATTTATAAGCATGAAATTCCTAGTATATATGCCTTTGATATTTCATCTTTTATAATTGAACAATATTTTCTGACATTTCTTTACTATCTCCTCCTACACCTATTTTCATATTGAAATCACATAGTATCAAAATATATGATGAATCAATTTGAAGGGTCTCATTATGTTTGCCATAGATTTTCTCTGCCTTATCTAGCATAACAGATGTTGACAGACAAGCTGCAATTAATTTCATTGTGGTATTTCTGCATTTGCTTATCATGAGAACAGCAGTGTAAAGTGACAAAATATTACATGAAAGCAATCATATTTCTGTTTGTCTGAGGATGGAGGTTAAAACCAACTATTTTGTCTTTCCAAGGTGAACTTTTAAACAAAATAGGATCTTATCCTCACACCAAGTTGCATGTAAAGAAAACTTTTAGCTTTCATATTTTTTTCAAGATTTTGAGTTCCAAATTTTTCTCCCTTATTCCTTCTCCCCCTTCCCTCTTTTGAAGATAGTAGATGGAGTAACATAGTTTATACAACTATATTATCCTATTTCATACATCATATGAAAATTTGCAGGAAAAGCAGCTATTAACTCACGGGCTTATTTACTCCTCCTGATAATTCCTTCCTTTAATAACATTAGCCATAAAAATACAGCGTTCCTAAAAAATCATCCATTTAATTTTCACTACTTTGCCACCATGAAAAAGATTGTTATAAATATTTTTGCCCACATTGGTGCTTTTTTTGATCTCTTTGCAATAAAGACCTCATAGTGGTATTGTCCTTTGGGCAAAGTTCCAAATTGCTCTACAGAGTAGTTGATTAAATTTACAACTCCATTAATAATGCATGTCCCAATTTTCCTCCATATCCCTTATATTTATCATTTTCTTTTTTTGTGATATTGACCAATCTAGTAAGTGTGAAATGGTATCTTAAGAGTTTATTTAAATTTGCAATTTTCCAATCAAAATTGATTTAGAGTACTTCTTCATATGCCTATAGATGGCTTTGATTTCTCTATTTGAAAATGCCTATTCATCCCATTGACCATTTTATCAATTTGGGAATGACTTGTATTCTTTTAAATTTGAGGTAGTTCTCTATATATTTGAGAAATGAGACCTTTATTGAAATACTTTCTATAAAGAGTTTTTCCCAGCTTTCCTTCTAATGTGGGTTGCATTTATTTTTTGTACAAAAACTTTTCTACTATATATAATCAAGCTATCTATTTTGTATTTTGTAATGCTCTCTTTCTCTTGTTTGATCATTTTCCCTTTCCTATTGGTCTGACAGGTAGAATATTCCTTTATCTTTTAATTTGATTATGGTGTTACCCATTATGTCTAAATTATGTAACCATTTGGATCTCATTTTGGTATATGGTGTGGGATGCTGATCTTTACCTATTTGGTGTTCTATTGTTTTTTAGTTTTCCTGGCAGTTTTTGTCTGATACTTAATTCTTATCCCAAAAGCTGGGCTTTGGGAGTTTATCAAATAGCAGGTTACTTTTGTCATCGATTACTGTGTCTTGTGTACTTAATCTATTGCACAGATCCACCACTTTTTCTTAGCTAGTACCACATAGTTTTGATGATTATTACTTTATAATATAGTTTGAGATCTAATTAAGGCCATCTTCATTTGAATTTTTAATTATTATCTTGGTATCCTTGATTTTTTGTTCTTCCATGTGGAATTTATTATTTTTTCTAGCTCTCAATTTTTTTTTGTATTTTGATGGATATGGTACTGAATAAGTAAATTAATTTTGGCAGAATTGTCATATTTATTATATTGGTTCAGTTCTTAATGAACAATTGTTATTTTTCCAATTGTTTTAATCTGACTTTATGTGTGTGAAAATTGCTTTGTAATTATGTTTATATAATTCCCAGCTTTGTTTTGGAAGGTGGACTCCCAATAGTTATGCAATATATTAGGTTACTTAGATGTAATGATAATTGTGCATCTTAAAAGGTTATAGAGCTTATAATTTTCTAAGATCTTCTTCCAATATATTTTTCCAGTGATTTTGTGATTTTTGCAGTATAAATAAATATTTCTCCTCCTCTTTATCTTCTTCTTCCTCCTCCTTTTCCTCTCCTTTCTTCTTGTTGTTGTACCTTATATTTTAGTAAGGAGGAAGTTGACAATGGAGATTATTTCTTACTCTTTTAGCCTCTTTATTTGGATGAATGCTCTACATTAGTTGAATTTCCATAGGAAATAATCATTATCCATTTGATTTATCTTCCATTATTTACACAAATAATATAATCAAACTTGAACTGTTTTAATTGTAATTAAAGTCTTCTTTCAAATTTTTGACTTTCCATTTTCTTTTGATTAAATTGGATTTTTAATCCAAGAAGCTGCTATTGATTGTTCATTTTGTAGTGACTCCTCATGTCCTGTGATAGTGAAATCATAAAGTTAGAAATGGACGGGACCTAAGCTAATCTAGGTAACTCCTGAATTTTACATTTGAGAAAACTTTGCCCTAGAAAGGCTTATTATAGCTTGTAATCTGGTCAAAGTCATGTTGGATAAACATCACAAAGTAACATTATTGGACAATCTATATTTTCACCATAATTTCTTTCATTTTCAATACCATTTTCAATTTTCCTGTATTCTGTTATTTCATTTTCACAATAATTTTACTTTTTTAATTTGGAGAAATTGGTTAAAATTCTTTTATGAATCAAGAAACTGAAGCATAGTGATATAAAGTGACTTGATTGGAGACATATAGTATAGTTTGATTCAGAATTAGGACATTAACCTAGATCTTTAATATTTTTGTAGTTAGTACTCTATTACCATATATGGGAGGGGGCTAGGAGACACTATGGAGATATGATTTCACTGGTTTAGTGAACTCATTGTATCATAATGAAATTGAATCTTAGTTTTAAGACTAGAAAGCACAATTAAGAACCTTGAATCCAGTCTCTATTTCTTATTCTACCAATGTGGAAAGCAATTCGTAAATTTTAGATGGTTGCTTGGGGCACTGAAAATTAAGAAAATTACCCAAAGTTTCTCAGCAATTTTTTTATCAGTTCTTGGACTTGAACCTTTATCTTTCTGACATCCAAACCATCTCTCTACTTATTATACCACATTATCTTTCAAAAAACCTAGATTACACTGATTTTGAAGCATCATCATTTGTTCAGGACCATAGGTCATCGATTAGCTATTAATCATATCTAGCCTTTTTATATAGGGTTTTAGGATTTACTGCTTTAGTTATATTTTTTCATTTGATCTTTGCAACAAGACTATGAGATAGATGCTGTTATTGAGAATCTTCTTCCAAGTCAGTTGCCTAGAGTGTCTTCTATTTTCCCTGCATATAATTTCATTTAGTGATCTCATTAGCCATGAGGGTTTAAACTATCATCACTATGCAAATGAATCTAGCATCTCCTCATCCAGCCATTCCCACTGTTCCAAACTCTGGTCTCACATCTTCAACTACCTACTAGTTCATCTGAACCCGAATGTTCCATAAACATCTTAAGCCCCCAAATACACTTCTTAACTTTCCTAGTATCACTGGATACACCACAATCATTCTAAACTCTCCTCCTTCTCTTCCTTCTCCCCTCCTCCTCCTCCTCATCTTCCTTTTTTTCTTTCCCTCTTTCTCTCTTTTGCCTTTCCTCCGTTCCTGCATCCCTCCTTCCCTGCTCTCTTTGTATGTCTCTGTCTCTCCCCTTACCTGTTGCAAAGTTCTGTAGATGTTATCTTTATAACAACTCCCTTTTACCTTTACTTTTCTGACACTGTCACCACCCTGGGGCAGGTTCTCATCACTTCGTAATTAGGCTGTTGCAAGTTGGACTTGACCTCAAGTCTCTTCCTACTCAAATCCATCCTCCATTAAGCTGTTAAATTGAACTCACTAACATGAAGTTCTAACCAAGACACCCAACTATGCATTAAACTCCAGTGGCTCCCTATTACGTTCAGCATTAAATATAATATTCTCTATTTATCTTTTAAAGCTCATCATAATCTGGCTACTTCCTATTCTTCCAGTCTTCTTATACATTACTCTCTAAGATTTAATCTTCAGTCTAGTAACATTGGCCTCCTTGGTTCTCAAATAACATAATGCATCCTTTGACTGAGTATTTTCATTGCCTGTTCCCTGATTCCTGAAACTCTCTTCCTCTTCACCTCTGCCTTCTGCTTAGCTTACTTCCAGTCTCAGACAAAGTCTTGATTTTGGTAACAAAAGCCTTTTCTGATGTTCTTTGAGCTTGATGTCTTCTGTCTGAGACTAATCCTTTTTATCTGCATTTATCTTATTTGTACACAGTAGTTTTCATGTTATCAATTCTACTAAAGTAAAAAGTCCTTTATAATAAGGATTTTTTTTTGTCATTTCTTTGCAGCTATAGAGTTTAGCACAGTGCATGACATGACACATTTTGGTTCTTACTAAATGCTGCTTACTTACTGACCAGCCCCATTGTATTATGAGGAAATTGAGGATGGAAGATGTTAAGTAACTTACACAGGGTCACACAGATGGTAACTGCCTGAGGCAAGATTCGATTTCAAATCTTCCCGACTCTAAGGTCAACCTACCATCTAGTTGCCTTTTAAACAAATATTATGATTGGAAGGAATCTTAAAACAATTTATATTCATTTTGTTTTATAGAATACTATAAGATTTAAGAATGCTCTTCTTTTGACTATCTTCCCTTACTTCATTAAAGTCTCAGGCAAATCCCCTGTATTATAGTACTCCATAGAGTATAAATATAAGGGTCATTCCCTATAGATTGTGAAGTCTTCTAGACACTTTTATTTACAGAAAAATGTATCAATTGCAGAAAGAATTAGATTATTGCAGAGTAATTTGAATGAGCTGGTAAAGCATGGTCTGTATGCCTTACGGGAAACACTACCTGCAGAACAGGACCTAACTACAAAGAATGTTTCCATTGGAATTGTTGGGAAAGACTTGGAGTTCACAATCTATGATGATGATGACGTGTCTCCTTTCCTGGAAGATCTTGAAGAAAGACCACAGAGAAAAGCACAGCCTGCTCAGCCTGCTGACGTATCGCAGAGAAGGGTGATGAGCTCATGGAGCACTGATATGTGTAGGCCAGTCTGTCTATGTTAGCAAGTCTAAAAGGAACACTTCTGTCCATATGCCAGTTATTATCCATGCTTTCAACAAGATGCAGAGTTACAGAATGAGACGCTCTTAGGAATCAATCCTGGAAGGATTTTCCCAAGAAACCTAACTGAAAGGTTATAACTGGGTGTATTTTCTTTAAGATGGAGGATGTAATCATTTTCTAGAAAGAATGGGGTATCAGCACTCCTGTTTTTATATGGGAAACATTTTGTCTTTATGATTTTAAAGGCAACTGTGGAATAAAATTGTTTCAACTGAAAAAAAAAAAGATTATTGCAGAACATCTGAAGTGAAATTCATAGTTTCTAAAACAAAACAAAAACACAAAAAACACACTATTAACATAGAAAAAAAGATCAAATAGTTAAAGAACCCTTAATTCATAACCATGTGAATGGAATCATAGAATTTTAGAGGTAGAAGAGACTTCAATAATCAAGTAGTTCAAGAAATATATGAAAGTTATCTTCACTACAATCTGTTACAATAAATGATCATCCATTCCCAGAATAAAAAGGGAAGCCACCACTTCTTTGGATAGCCTATTACATTTTTGTATAGCTTTAATTTTTAATCAAAAAATTCTCTCAACATTGACTTAATAGCAAGCAAAAGAAGTCTAGTTCTTCCTGCATATGACATTTGTCCAGAAATTTGAATATAGCTATCATTCATTTCTTTTCAAGTTCTACTTCTAACCAGTCTTTTTTTTCTCTTTGGGCTTTTCTCCCTTTGAGCTAAATATGCAGTGCCTCCAAGTGAACCTCATATGATGGCAGAAACAGACATTTGTTTTCCACAAATTGGAAATTAAATTGGAGAAATGAAACTTAAATTAGAAAATTGAAACATAGAATGACATCAAGGCATAATCAAGGGGGGAGTTTATCTTCCCCCAAAAGAATGTAAGCTCCTTGGGAGCAGGAGCTGACTATGTAATGAGGGTTATAGATTCATGACTTGTTATTTCTGTAGCATCCAACTAATGGGAAATTAGGAGAGCGATTTGTGCTACATGAAAGGAAATAAAATGTTGCCTTTGGAGTCCCAAAATTGTGTCTATTCACCTGAGAACCCATTTTTGCAAGAATGTAAAATAATTTTTTCCTGCATTCATCAGTGAACCAGTGGAGTTCTTTAAATGATATTTTGTTTCTTATAAATGGGGCCTCAGTCCAGGATCTAGACATTATGAATTCGGAGTGGATTCTTTTGAAGCACGAGGAGACACATCCTCATGTCTTAGTTCCAGCTTTCTTTATAGACTGTCCAAGATCCCAGGAAGTCATGTCATTGATGAATCCAGAAAACACCAAGGGAACTAGAATATTTTCTTCAGCAGCCAAGCAAACTCTATGCACAGACCAAAGGTAAGAATGTGGACTATTATTGCCTTTGGTGGCTGGGGGATCTTATGGGGTCTGGAGTGTCAGAAGGGTTATCAAGATGGGGAACTCAATGGTGCAGAGGAGTAGGAACTCCTGAGATGTACTTCTCATGTTGTCCTGGAAGAGAGGAAATGTCAGGAAATCTAGAGTTGAGTAAATATTATGTATCACTGAAGTACAGGGATTTCCACAATGGGGTGCAGAAAGGATCTGCACAAGGGAAATTTACAAGAAACTGTAGTAAAGAAAGACGTGGGGGTTCTTCTACAGGTAATAAGGAAGGAAGAAAAACTGTATTAGAAAGAAAAGGAATTTAAAAGCAGTTTGTGTTTACATGTGAGTATGAGTCTGTCTTTTGTCTTTTATTTTTTTCTCATTCAGTTGAATTACAATATAAAAGAAATAACCATTTTAGGATTTAAAAGTGCTTGTTTTGTGCATCTTGATAGAAAGTAACCTGAATTTTTCTTAAACTTTCAAGCTTCTCTCTCTAGAGGGGACTGAAAATGACCAGGGCTGCTGCATGTGGACTGATATTCAGTACAGTCTCTCCAAAGAACAGTATGCTCCCCCAAAACTCCACACACTGGAGGCAGCCTCAGTTTCTCTCTAGTTTGGTCCCTATGTTCCCAAACCTCGAGAGTTCCAACTTCTTAGGGAAATCTGGATTCTATAAAAGGGTGTGGTCTATCTCCATGTGGCTTGGGGACAGCAATCTAAATAGAAAAGACTATAAAACTTAGTGGGGGAAATAGGAGCCATAGCCATTTTGCTCCCAGGGCCCTGTATCTTTATCTCACGGCTCAAATGGTTTACTGCCATTACAGGTATTTCAGGCAATCTAGCAGAATGGGGTTTTTGAGGATGAAGAGGAGTTTTCTCTCTAAAATGTGACCTAAAGTACTGTATTTAGATTTAAATGGTATATGATACAATTAATTTCAATTGATGCATTTGAAAATAAGATTTTAGAAATGTGTGCACTAATATTGTAAGATTGCTACTAGAAGCTTAAATCTGTATTTGATTTGAAGTTAAAAACTAAGTTATTAAAATAAAGTTCTCTAGTAACTTACCTAAAGGGATCACATATTTGTATCTCCTAATTAGATGAAATATGTTGCTTTCTAAGATGTTATACTGGGTAATTTGTAAAAATTATGAGCTATGCTTTAAAATGTTGTCAGCTCTGCTGAACATATGTATAAGTTTTATGAAATTTTGTTCAAAGTTAGTTAGATATACATTGTGAATCTTAAAGTTTAAAAAAGATGATTTTTAAAAGGGCAAGAAAGATTGATTTGCAAAAACAATAGTTTCAATGGAATATTCAGTTAGAATATCAGAAGCTAAAGCATTGATTTTTTAAATAATTTTATTGGTTTATATGTTAAAATTGGAAACTTGACTGTAAATTATATGGGATTCCTATCCATTTTTGTGATAGGCTATGCTATGTCTATTTGGCTATCACTTATGAAAATTTTGAAATTGCTAATTCAGTTATTTGGAGTTATTGTCATAATATTGAAACCTAAAATTGATAAGGATTATTGATGTGATATGTTGTTAGAAAGAGGAAGCCAGCATGTTAGAGAGAGAAAGGGAGACAGGAAGAGAAACAGAGAGAGAGGGAGAGACAGAGATAGAAAGAGGAGAGACAGAAGATGTTGGAGGCCAAAGAGAGGAGTGCGTTGTTTTGGTTGGTACCAAAAAAGGTGGTTACAAGACCCAAAAATGGAGGGATAAAATAGACACCAAGATTGGTAAATATGAAAAAGAGTAGGAGAGCATAAAAAGAGGTTTTAATAATTAATAATGGAGCGCAAGTTCTTTAGTGGAACTTGCCATTTGCCAGGAGAAAGGAAACATGGGATGAATTTGGTGTATGTCCTTAGGTGGCACACTATATCAGCAGAGGGTGGATCTCAAGTCTTTGATATAACTTGGATTTCATACTGGACCTCCCCAAAAGGTGGGGCCACTGAGCTGAACTGATCTCTATCTGCAACTTCTCTCTGCTTCCTTGGGTAATCTAAAATAGGGTTGGATAGGAATGGGAGGTAGACTTCAACACTTGCTCTAGGGCCCATTACCCTATTTTATGAACTGTCCAAGTATGGAAAAAAAGCTTGGTTCTGGGTTGTAGAGTTTTAGTCCCTTCACCTTTAGGTTACTAAGGATTTTTTATTGGGATTTTTGGTAGTTAATTTGAAATTTGGGATAGAAAACTGTATATTAGTTATTTGCATGATCTGTTGCTTTGAGAAGGTGAAGGCTTAAATCCAATATTCCCTTATTGGGTGTGGCTGCTCCTCAGAAGTGAGAAAACAAACCTACTGGAGTTCAATCCCATCTCACACACACCCCAACCTCCCCATTAATTGCTTCTCTTGTTTAACGGAATAGTTTAAATTTACATAATGCTAATAATTCCCTGAATATTTGTTTTTTTTTTTAATTTTTCAAGTCTGTGGTTGTTTTAAGGCAAAGTCCTTTTTGATGTTATAACCAAGGTTCTAGCACTTAACAGTGCAAGGAACATTTAAGACAAGTATGTTCGATTTCTAGTTAACTGCAATTTGTCTAAAAATGGTTACTTCAAAACCCCTTCAGCAAATTCTTAAGTGCATCATAGTCTCATTGTTTAATTAATATGAGAGCAATGTCCTTTTTTGAAGTATCTAGAGTAGGATTTCAACTTGACAGTACTGCATATCTAGCCTTGGCTGTGTTCTGCAGGAACACAAGACAGTTAATTTTAGGATCTAAAACCTAGTGAAACTTGTTATTGAGATGAAATCTTTTGGCATTATAACTGTTACAATTTTGAGTCTTGAATTTGAGAATGATTATCTGATGAATTATTAAGTTAATAACCCACCATTGGAGAACTGAGTTGACTGTAAGGTGGGATCGTTACTATATGACTAGTTGTCAACTGTGACTTATGTCCCCTCAGACAGAGGCTGTGAAGGATCAGTTTTGATATTATTATAATCATGCTCCTGCTTTTTCCTCTTATAGCAAATTTCTATATTCAGAGTAAGTGGTCAATAGAAACCACAAGCACAGTTCAAATATGTATATCTTTCTATTTTCAATCTGAGCATATGTAGTATATTTATTTATATGGAATCAATGCATATTGTAACTAGGTAAATGAGTTGTCTATCTGTTGCTAGATGTATGTGTCTGTATTAAAGAAGGTTCTTTAAAGACCTCATGTAAAGGTAAAAAAAAAAAACAATTGAGATAACTGTGGGATCTATGATTTTATTGGTTGAAACTGAAGCTGAAATATCTTTCATATGGTTTAGAGAAGAGGATTTTTGCATACTCAAATTTTCTTAGAGGGATGTAATATGGAATATTTTATTATATTAATAGGAAAGTCACTTTTATTTAAGTTTGTTACTAGTGTGGGAATAGCATTTGTTTGTAATGTGTTATACTGTGTATAGTATTTCCTTTTGAATAATCAATATCAAAAAGCTGCTGGTCAATCTATATTGGCCTTTCCCAGTCTGTCTTACAACAGGCACAAGAGGGGGAATCTTTTAGAAATACTGACATAAGCTTTACATATGCCTCATGCAGAAGTCTGGGTTAACCTCTATCACTATGATGCTTTCTATAGGTTAATGAGAACTGTTAATGAAGAATATTATGACTATTACTTTTATTCTGATGTGATTTTCCCTTTCTACAAATTGCTTTTGGGGTATAATGTAGTCTCTTAAAAAGAGAAGAAGCCTAAAAAGATAGAACCTTCAGGGAAGGTATAAGAACACCTCCCCAAAATGAGGGTTCTTCTCTTTGTACTTGCGATTTCTAGTTTTCTTAAGTTTGTTTTCCTCTATGCTTTGAGCAATTCAGAAAGTCAAATGAACAGCAGTAGACAGCTTGAACAGCTTCAGCAATCTGACCCAACCCATTGGATCTTCAATGAGCTCAAGCCCCTTCAAATGGGAAACTAGGTCAATGCCCATTCTCAGCAGAAAGTAGTTTCAGAAAATGAGATCATCTCATACCCAAAAAGACTTTGAGCCCCATTTTTTGGAAGGAACTAGAAGTGATTGGTGAATGGATCCCAAAATACCCCATGTTTGAGTGGGCTCCCTATAAGGAGTCCATCAATCTTGTGAATAGGGGAGATTATGTAAGATTAATGCTATTACCCTGTGGAAATGGTAGTTGGGGTTTAGGATGGGGGGATCAGATTAAGATTTGGTTTAATATTACAGGGAAAGATATCCCAAAAACAATTCAGTTTGATGCTTGTCAAATTATAGAATTATAGAGGCTTGACTAGTCATAGATAAGTATTTAAAATAAGTGTTTGTGTCCTGATAGAGAAAAATAAGATTTATGGAACTGACTATCCAATTTGGAATAATGTTTGGTTTGCTACAAGGGCTGGGTATTTAGAAAATGCAGATCAAAGAGTAATTTGCTAATTTGCTAAAATGGTATAGATCTCTGAAGAAGATTTAGAATCAAGTTAAGGACTTAAGGCAAGTGCTAGACACCAATGCTTGGATAGAATAGAGAAATTCTCTCTAAAGAGTCTGTACAAAAGTGGTTTCTATGTCTTTGCTATAGCTTGCCCCATGCCCAAATAGTATGATTCTCTTTCAGTATGGAAGAGTTTGAGAATGAATTCCTCCTGTTCCCATAATAGGGGGAGAATTGCAATGTTTTATACTAATCCCTTACTATCAATCAGCTTGCCTCATAATAGAGTAAAAGATTCCAAAATCTAGGGATTGTAGTGGCATGTACCCAAGTCTGGAATGGAACTGAGGGTAGCTCTGACAATTTTTCAGATGAGCAAACCTTGGGTGGTATTAGGGAGGCAGCATTATCAAACCCATTTTGCCTGGAAACTGACTGGGTACCTGTACACTGGCCCAATTGGCTATTCCTTTTACCCTGGCATTCCATGAAAAAATCAAGATTGAATCAAAAAGAATTAAGTCAAAGACAGTAACTGATGAATTCAAGGCTAGAAATCTAGTTCTGGATTTGGGTCATTCCTGCATTAGGTGAATAATTATTATTGGACAAGTTACACTAGAGATGCAGTGAAAGGAATAACCAAATAGTTAGATGTTACTAGCTAAATGGCACGGGAAAATAGAATAATTCTAGAAATGTCATTGGCAAGAAGAGGAAGAACATGTGTTACAGTTGTAAGTAGTACACCTGTCAGATTGGCTAAAATGACAGGAAAAGATAATGATGAATGTTGGAGGGGATGTGGGAAAACTGGGACACTGATACATTGTTGGTAGAGCTGTGAACGGATCCAACCATTCTGGAGAGCAATTTGGAGCTATGCTCAAAAAGTTGTCAAACTGTGCATACCCTTGCCCAGCAGCTTATATTGGGCTTATATCCCAATGAAATCATAAAGGAAGGAAAGGGCCCCACATGTTCAAGAATGTTTGTGGCAGCCCTTTTTGTAGTGGTTAGAAACTGGAAACTGAATGGATGCCTTTTCGATTGGAGAATAGCCAAATAAATTATGGTATACGAATATTATGGAATATTATTGTTCTGTAAGAAATGACCAGCAGAATGATTGCAGAGAGGTCTGGAGAGACTTGTATTAACTGATGGTGATTGAAACGAGCAGAACCAGGAGAACATTATACACAGCAACAACAATAGTATATGACGATCAATTCTGATGGACATGGCTCTCTTCAACAATGAAATGTTTCAAACCACTTCCAATTGTTCAGTGATGAAGAAAGCCATATACACCCAGAAAGAGGGATATGAAATGTGGACCACAACATAACATTTTCATGCTCTCTATTGATGTTTGCTTGCATTGTGTTTCCTTTCTCTGATTTTTCTTTCTTGTAGATACAATTTTTCTTGCACAACAATGATAATTGTTGAAATACGTATACATATATTCGATTTGTCAAGTATTTTAAAATAATTAACATGTAGTGGATAACCTGCCATCTAGCGGAGGGGTGGGGACTGGGGGTAAAATTTGTAATAGAAAGTTTTGTAAAGATCAATGCTGAGGAACTACCCATACATATGTTATGCAAATAAAAATTTAAAAAAAAGAAAAAAAAGAATTGGAAGTAGTTTCATTACTAGTACAACCCTATCAGAAAAATGAGTGAGAATTCAGGGATAATTATCCATCCTGTGTGAGATCTGTGTAGGGGTTAATAGTCTTTTACTATAAAGTGGTATGTAAAAATTAGCCAAATCTGAGGGGTTTGAAAAGGATGTGGAAACCAAATTATTAAAAGGAAAAGGGGGGCAAATTGTGAGAAATGAATGGATATTTGTTTTCTATAGTTATAGAAATTAAATTGGAGAAATGAAACAAATTAGAAAACTGAATTTTATAAAGATAAAAAAGCATAATCCAGAGTGGAGTTTATCTCCCCAGTAAAGAATCTAATCTCCTTGGAGACAAGGACTGATTATGTAATGAAGGGTGGATATTCATAACATGTAACTTCTGTAACATCCAATTAATGGGGAATCAGAAGAGGGACTTGTACTTCAGGATAGGAAATAAAATGCTTTGGAGTACCAAAGGTGTATCTGTTCACCTAGGCACCTATTCTTATAAGCATGTAAAATAAATCTTTCCTGCACTCTTCTGTGAGTCAGTGGAGTTCTTGGTAAGATATTTCGTTTCTTACATATGACATGGACTTAAGGTCCTGAAACATCTTATTGCCCACTAGTCATTCTTTAGCATATAAACATTTTTTTTCTTAAATTGCAGCACCCAGAATATATCATCTTAGTACACATGATGCTCAGCAAGGATGGACTAGACTGACTGCACATCTTTATTTCTGGAAGCTGTGTTTCTCTTAATCCAGCACAAGATCAGAATAGCTTTTGTGGTTACTATATCTATATCACATTACTGAATCATATTTTGTTTTAAGGCATGCACTAAAGTTTCCATTGGTTTTCAAACCAAAGTCTCTATAACTTTTTCTCCCAAATTAGACTATGACTCATTTTTGTATGCCGTTGTTAGAATTTGATACTTTTGTAGTTGTATTTTACTAGATTTAGTCCAATATTCCATACTATCAAAATCTATTGTTTAAACTTTAATGTATAGTTGAATATTCAATTCATATTCATTCATTATTATGAATCAGTTATAAAGACACTAAATATACAATGAGCTAAGATAAGAATTGAACAGGAAAGGAATGAAATTAATTGACTGCCTTTGGGAAATTGCATAGCACATTTAATTGCTCCTGGATTTTCCTAGAAACAAAAGTCCACCTTTTTAAAAAGAATATCTATATCTCTCTCTATCACATTCATCAAAGAATTAAAAGTAAAGCTCACCCAAAGGTCAATGTAGGGAGGAATAATGGATATGAATAATTGATATGACTGGACTGTCACATTACAAATGAAATTACAAAGAAAAGATTGTATAAAAGATATCAGGGAAATGTCTACTTGAAAAAAACAAAAAAAAAATCAAAGATGGATTGGACAGCTAGCAATAATGTTGGATAATGATGAAAAACTTAAAGGTTTAATTTGTGCAATGTCAAAAAAAATAGCTTTAGGACTTTTAATTGACTGCAGGCAGAATGAATCAACATTGTTTTCCTCTAAAAAGAAAAGGATGTCTGCTTGCAAAGATAAAGGTATCCCCTCCCTCCTCCCCAGCTTAAATAACATAGTTTGGATTTATTTAGAGGGCAAAAGAGTTAAACACAGCTAAGTGTATTTTAAGTTAGTGTTAGTTGTGCTTGTGGAATTGAATATATCTATATCTATATATCTATCTATCTATATATATATATCTATATATCTATATATCTGAACTGTCTTTGATTGGTAGTATTAGAGGTCAGGTTAGTACTCTTAATTCTTACTTCAAGTGTTAAATTTCCTTCACATATTAAGAAACCAAAAAGCAATTATATAGATGCCAATGCAATTTTAAGAGGAGGATTTTTTTTCTAGAAAAAAAGAAATTCTGCTTTCCTAAGAATTAACCTTGTGAACTCCAGTGGTACATATTCTGCTTAAATTTTATGTTTGGAAAATCAAGAGAAAAACTGTAACACTGATGAAAGTTAAACAGACTGAGACTGATTCAGATAATGATCATTCAGGATCATAAATTGTATAGATTATAGTTTACATAACCAGTAATTTCCAAGTGCCAGATGTATAGTACAATATTCAGAAGTAATTCTTCTCTTCACAGATAAGCAGATTCTTCTTAGTATGAACCTAAAGGACACACATTTTTTCCAGGAAAAAGTCCAGAAAAAAGAAAACAAAAATAAAATGTTTGCAATAAAAATGTAAGGAAATCAAAGAAATGTGAACAAACTTTCATCTATAGTTGAGTTGAGCCAATGGGCAGGTCAAACTTGATTGCCAACATTTTTCATGAAATATTATTACTAGCATAATTGCTTATTGGGCATAATGAATGATTACCATGTTAACCTCATTCTCACATAATAGACATAAAGTCATTATGCAATGAAGATGTCAGTAGGAAGGATATAGTCAGCTGTCCACATTTTTGGCACTTCAGCCTGAAAATGACCACATTTAGAGGTAGACATCATGTGTCTAGTACAATGCATATTTTCTAGTCATGCTTGTTTTCGAAGTTCCCTACCAGGTTCTCATTTTAGGGACTGTTGTTACTTAGTTACTGAAAGAATTATTGATGTTTGCTTTTGTTCATGTTCTTCATAGAAATAACTTATGATGAATCATACTATCCATTATAGAGACTTAATGGATTTAGGGTATAATATTTGTATATAACTGTTGAGGGAACTTATTTCTGTTGTTTTTATTACACATATTTGTTATAAGAAATTTGCTTTTTTGGGGGTTGGGGAAGAGGTGAGGTAGGGTAGAAGAAAGATTTTTTAAATAGGCTGGAATGCTACAGATGTTGTATGTTACATTTACTTTTAGATGAAATTACCATATCATTAGTTTTATTTAATTGCTTTAAGTTCTTATAAGAAATCTGTTACAAGACCTGGAGAGACTTTCATGAATTGATGATGAGTGAAAAGACTAGAATCAAGGGAGCATTGTACACAGCAACAAGATTATATGATATTCTGAAAGATGTGGCTGTTTTCAATAGTGATGTGATTCAGGGAGTGCCAATGATCTTATGATAGACAAAGCCATTTGCACCCAGAGAGTGTGGACTGTGGGAACTGAATGTGAATCACAAGATAGTATTTTCACATTTTTTGTTGTTGTTTGCCTGCATTTTGCTTTACTTCTCTTTTTTTTTCTTTCATCTGATTTTTTCTTGTGCAGCATAATTATGAAAATATGTATGAGTGAATTGCACATGTTAAACATATATTTAACATATATTGCTTGCCATCTAAGGGAGAAGGTGAAAGAAAGGGAGGGAGAAAATAAATTTGGAACATAGGGTTTTGCAAGGGTGACTGTTGAAAAATATTTATGCATATGGTTTGAAAATTAAAAAAAACACTTAAAAAAAAACTAAAAAAGGAATTCTCTCCCAGAGTGGAAGTAATTTATAAATGTTTTTATGCAAAAATAAAAGTTATCAATTAAATTAAAATAGATAATTTGAATATATATGTGTATATATATACACACATATTATATATATGTGTATATATATATATTAAAAATTATCATTCAACCTACTTAGGGTATTTGCTGACAAACAGGAATTTGTTTCTAAGGAATTGTCTACTTCAACTATTCCTCTTTTGAAGTCATATGCACTTTTATTAGAAACATCACAATTTTTATGGCTAAAATTGATGCTACTGAAAAAGAATAATAATTTAAGGTAACAAGTTAACAGCAGGGGAAAATAAGTTCTTGATTTAATGGTTGCTTTTCCTGCAAATAGTCATAGGAAAAAATAGAGGAAAAACTGGTACATGCTAAAAGCTAAATCACACTGAGCTTCACTGTTCTAACCTTTTTTTTGGATAGTAGATAAAGCTACAGTCTCAACGTTTACAAGAGACTTCTGCCATTCATTTGCACACTGCTAATCCTTTCCCTCTGAGATTACCTTCCACCTGCATCAAATATATATTATATGTACGCAGTTGTTTATATTTTTTCTTCCCCACTAGAATATGAGATACTTGACAACATGGGTCAAGGGTCAAGTTTCTTACTCTCTTTGTCTCCCTGACCTTAGCACAATGTCAGTCACATAATGAATGCTTAATAAATGCTTGTTGGTTGATTGAAATACACTTAAAATCAAAATCACATTCATAAACACACCCAGCAATCAATATTAATAACTCCACCTAGATATCCTAGGTTAAGTATGAAGCCCATACTCAATGCTTTCAAAATAAACCCATCACCATTCTTATAAAAACACATCTCTCCCCTCCTAATTTCCCTAACTTTTTTGAAGCTAGCCTCATTCTCCAAGGCACATAGTTTTACAAATTGAGTTTTCAACTTTTAATTTTCAATTATCCCACAACATACCTCACAAAATGTTAAAAATCAGTTGACAAATGTGCTTGATTCCACTCCACAACCTTATTCACATCTGCCTCCTTTTTCTCCACTCATACATCAAGCACTAGAGTTTGGTTACTATTTACATCAAACCTGAATCATTGTCATAAGTCTCCAAATTGGTATCATTGTATGCAGAATTTTCTACCTCTAACCTATTATCTCCACAATTACTAAAGAAAGTTTTCTAAAGCTCAAGTTTGACCATAGCATTCCCCCTATTCATGAAGTTTTAGGAGTTCCTACAATCTCTAAAATAATAAATTGTCCTCTGCTTAGTACTGAAAGTCCTATGCAAACTGACTCCAGATCTGTAACTCGTTTTTCCTCCTTGCATATTCTTCATTCTAGCCAAGCTGGCACACTTATTTTTCCTGTTCTAGGACATTCCGTTTTTCTTATTTGTTCCTTGTGTTTTGGGATGGATCTGACTGAAGGCAGTCCTTAGGTCGTTTATATTTAATATAGCAATGAAATGAGATACTCATAAATCATGCAACAGTTATCAAAAAGAGATTTATTCATCCATAGCAATAGAAGGACATTCAATAAGGATATGCATTGGAGACACCCCAAGTTGACTTAACTAAGTGAAGATTCTATAGCTCCCCCTGTGGTCTGCCAGAGAAGTATTAGATAACATATGGAGCTGTTTCTCCCTTTTTTGTGCTTAGGCCACCATTACATTTTCTAGTAGCATGAACTTGTCAAACCTTCAATTTTGTACCAAATAGCTTATAGATAGAGAATTTTGAAGAAAATATTATGAGGCATTTTAATCCTCAGAAAGCATCCCAACATCCATGTTCTTGTTTCTGTTTTACAAATAAATTTTAAGAGCATAAATGCCACATGAATTTGATGTAATCATGCCATCAGTATCTTAGGGTATCTGCCTTAGAGTAAGAGTTTTCTTTAGTCAGAATTTATTATACAAACCGAGACATGAGTAATCCAAGGAATTGTAGGATCAAATGCCCCTTGAACAAATTTGTGTCAACTCAGGAATCTGACATATGTCCCACAGGTTTTTGTTAGGTAGGAAGTCTGTATCTCTAAACATGGCTTATCTTAGAATCCCTGATATTCTTCATAGTTCTTCAGAATGGGAATACTTTGTTCACTAATTTCTTAGTGGTCACTCACCACTAATTTGGTCACTAAAATGGTTCTTTAAGTTTCTATTCCAGCACATTCTAGAAGCAATTTAAGATTGGACTTATAAGATGCCAAGGTCCCATTGACTTTGAACATGACAGTGCTTATTTGGTCAAGTTATTTTTCCAAGGTTGTTCACTTTCCCTCCAGTTTCCGACACTTTTGCAATCTTCATTATTTTATTTTTAAGATAATAGGGTTTTCTTAAATGAACCATCTAATTTTGGATAATATTTTGTGTTTAGTGGAATATAAGGGCCTTGGGAGCAGGTGCCATTTCATTTTTTTTGTCATTGTATCTGTAGCAACTAGCATAGTGCCTAACATAAATGTTTATAAAATGTCTCAACTTGAATTTCAAGGAACTATACAATGATATCCCTCAGGAAGGAAATACCTCATATTATCACAGAAAAGACCATAGAAAAATTCTTTATGGTCTACTGGATAGGTTTCAGAGATGGGAATATTCTAAATCAAGCTCTTCTGCTAACTTTAATTCAATGCAATTCAACCAGTACATTTTTATGCACATACTTTGTGCTAATAAATGTTTTAGCTATTGAGAACATGAAGAGAAAAATTAAATAATCCTTGCTTATATAATGCTTATATGTTATGAAGGAGTTTAAATTCCACTAGTTTTAAGCAAATTATTTGCCATCCTCATTCTTTGTTTTTTATACTTTTGAAATGGGAACAAATAACCCATTGATACAAGTCCTTTTCTACATAAGAGACCTCTGTGAAGGCTAAAAAGAGATGTACAAATGTGAAATTATTTATAGAAGGTTAATATATGTATGTATCTTTGTAATTTCATATATTTAAAATATTTCATTATTTAGTATGCCTTATGCTCTGTTTGATCATACATTATGAGCAAGTGGGATTTATACCATCAATGAAGGACTGGTTCAATATTGGAAAAAATTATCAGCATGATTGATCACATCAGTAGCAAATCTAATAGAAACAATGTGATTATCTCAACAGATGCAGAAAAATCTTTGACCAAATACAGCACATATTTCTAGAAAGCATAGGGATAAACTGAGTTTTTGTTAAAATAATAAGCAGTATCTAAACATCAGCAAACATAATATGTAATGGAAACAAACTAGAGACTTTCTCAATAATATCAGGAGTGAAACAAGGATACTCATTATGACCACTGCTATTCAATATAGTAGTAGAAATGGTAGCTTTATGGTTTTAGAAAGGCTTGGAAAGATTTACGCAAATTATTGCTGAGACCATCAAGTGGAACCAGGAATATGTTATACCCAATAACAGGAAAAAAGTGTGATGATACATTATAAAAGACTTGGCTCTTCTCAGTGTTTCAGTAATCCAAAGCAATTCCAAAAGACTTTTGACAGAAATCCATCTGCATTCAGAAAAAGAAGCATGGAGACTGAATGTAAAACAACACAAGCTTGTTCACTTCATTTTTCTGTTTTTTAAAAATCTCTCCTCTGCTTTTTCCCCTCTGCTTTGATTTTGCTCACTCAACATGATTCAATCATGTATAATAAAAATAAATAAATTGAATGAAAAAGTAATGTTAGCTTTACCAAAAAAAGAAAAGAAAAAGAAAGAAAAAAAAAGAAGAACAAAAGGAAACAGAAGGCATTAGAATAGCTAAGGTGAAAACAAAACTATCATTCATTGCAGATGATGAGATGGCATACTTAAAAAAGCTAGAGAATCAATTAAAAAGTCCTTGAAACTAGCAAAGATGCATGATATAAAATTATCCAATGTAAAACATCAGAGTTTGTATATATTAACAATGAAACCCAGCAGCAAAAGATAGAGAAATTCCATGTACAGTAACTGTAAAAAAAAGTATAAAATAGTTGGCCAAACAAACCCAGAAACTATTTGAACACAATCATTTATTTATTTATTTATTTTTTAAATTTTATTTTATTTGCAAAACATATGTATGGGTAATTCTTCAACAATAACCCTTACATAGCTTTCTGTTACAAATTTTCCCCCCTACTCCCCACCCCTCCCCTAGATGGCAGAATATCCACTACATGTTAATTATGTTAAAATACTTGACAGATCGAATATATGTATACATATTTCCAAACTTATCATTGTTGTTCAAGAAAAATCGTATCTACATGAAAGACATATCAGATAAAGGAAACACAATGTAAGTAAACATCAATCAAGAGTATGAGAATGTTATGTTGTGGTCCACCTTTCACATCCCTCTCTGGGTGTATATGGCTTTATTGAGTGAACAATTGGAAGTGGTTTGAAACATTTCATTGTTGAAGAGAGCCATGTCCTTCCGGATTGATCATCACATAGTATGGTTGTTGCCATGTATAATGATCTCCTGGTTCTGCTCATTTCACTCAGCATCAATTCATGCAAGTCTCTCCAGGCCTCTCTGAAATCGTCCTGCTGGTCGTTTCTTACAGAACAATAATATTCTATAACATTCATATACCATAATTTGTTCAGCCATTCTCCAATTGAAGGGCATCTATTCAGTTTCCAGTTTCTAGCCACTACAAAAAGGGCTGCCACAAACATTCTTGCACATATGGGGCCCTTTCCTTCCTTTATGATTTCTTTGGAATATAAGCCCAATAGAAATGCTGCTGGGTCAAAGGGTATGCACAGTTTGATAACTTCTTGAACATAGCTCCAAATTGCTCTCCAGAATGGCTGTATCCGTTCGCAGCTCCACCAACAAGGCATCAGTGTCCCAGCCCTCCCACATCCCCTCCAACATTCATTATTAACTTTTCCTGTCATTTTAGCCAATCTGACAGGTGTGTAGTGGTACCTCAGGGTTGTCTTGATTTGCATTTCTCTGATCAATAGTGATTTGGAGCACCTTTTCATATGTCTACAAATAGTTATAATTACATCCTCTGAAAATTGTCTGTTCATATCCTTTGACCATTTATCAATTGGAGAATGGCTTGAATTCTTATAAATATGAGACAATTCTCTATATATTTTAGAGATGAGACCTTTATCAGAACCCATAAATGTAAAGATGATTCCCCACTTTATTGCTTCCCTCCTAATCTTGACTGCATTGGTTTTGTTTGTACAAAAACTTTTTAACAATATAGTCAAAGTTATCTATCTGGTTGTCTTAGAAATGTTAGCTTTGGCGGTAAGAGAAGAAAAAGAGATTAAAGGAATTAAAGTAGGTAATGAGGAAACCAAATTATCACTCTTTGCAGATGACATGATGATATACGTAGAGAACCCTAAAGACTTAACTAAAAAACTACTAGAAACAATATACAACTTTAGCAAAGTTGCAGGATACAAAATAAATCCACATAAATCATCAGCATTTTTATATATTACCAATAAAATTCAGCAGCAAGAGATACAAAAAGAAATTCCATTCAAAATAACTGTTGATAGTATAAAATATTTGGGAATTTATCTGCCAAGGGATAGTCAGGAACTATATGAACTAAACTACAAAACACTTTCCACACAAATAAAATCAGACCTAGTCAATTGGAAAAACTTAAAATGCTCATGGGTAGGCTGAGCAAATATAATAAAAATGACAATACTACCCAAACTAATTTACTTATTTAGTGCCATACCAATCAAACTCACAAGAAATTATCTTACAGATTTAGAAAAAATAGTAGCAAAGTTCATTTGGAAAAACAAAAGGTCAAGAATTTCAAGGGGATTAATGAAAAAAAGGCTGATGATGGTGGACTTGCTGTACCAGATCTAAAACTATATTACAAAGCAGCGGTCATCAAAACCATTTGGTACTGGCTAAGAAGTGGTCGATCAGTGGAATAGGATAGAATCACAAGACAAACTAGGCAATAACTATAGCAATTTAGTCTTTGATAAACCCAAAGACCCCAGCTTTTGGGATAAGTATTCATTCTTTGACAAAATTGCTGGGAAAACTGGAAACTAAATGGGTTCATGATCTGGATATAAAGAGTGATACTATAAGTAAATTAGAGGAATGTAATATAGTTCACCTCTCAGACCTTTGGAGATGGAATAGATTTATGTCCAAAGAAGAACTGGAACTCTTAATTGAAAACCAGATAGATAACTTTGACTACATTAAGTTAAAAAGTTTTTGTACAAACACAATCAATGCAGACAAGATTAGGAGGGAAGTAATAAATTGGGAAATCATCTTTACATTCAAGGGTTCTGATAAAGGTCTCATCTCTAAAATATATAGAGAAT